>JBBWSL010000141.1:0-131617 GCA_038088545.1 Diaporthe humulicola
AAAATACTTAAGTTATTTTTAATTAAAAAAAAGATATAAAAAAAGATATTATTATTAATATAATATAAAAATAAATTACTATAAAGATTAATTAAAATAGATTAATTATTATTTATAATATTTATTAATTTAATATAAATATAGTTTACTTATATTTAAAACTTAAAGTATAGTATATTAATTATATAGGTATTATTTAGTATTATTTTAATATTTTTATTTCTTTATTTTTTATATATATATTTAAAATTTTAAAAAAGAAGTAACTAGGGCTTATAGCTTAGTAAGTAGAGTATAAGACTTTAGATTTTAAGATTATAAGTTTAATCCCTATTAAGTTTAAATTTTTTAATATATTTTTTTTTTTTTAGGTTTAAATTAAGTTTGAATAATTATAGGCTTAGTATAAGTTAGGGCCTATACACCTATACTAGGCCCGATCTGGCTAACTCCCGCCAAGGTGCTAGTGACTCTCGATAAGCTGGTCCCCTAGTTTTCGGGCCTGGCTGGGACCGGTCAGGTCCTAGGTCGGCCATCCCAACGATCAACCGGCTTGGCAGGATCCGGCAGAGCTTAACGATGCGGACCCCCGTCATGGTCTTCCAACCCGGTCCGACCAAATTTAATTCACACATAGCCCAGCTCCCTTAGAACCTCCATCTCAAGATTCGCTTGGTCATTCTTGGTGCATAGCCCGGGAACTCTAGCACCAGCTTTGGGAACCCAACCTCGACGAAGGTCTGAAGATAATTCAACGTTCTCCCTTTGAACCCACTTCGCCTGAACTCGGACGCCGACATTTCGCGCCATACTTCTCTTCTTGGACTCATCAATAACCCTGAGCGCCTTTATCAGCTTTGTATGGCCGTCTCCCCGGGGCAACAGGTGGGATGTCTGCTTCTTGAACAACGAGTACCAGCTGAAGGACAGGTTTGAAGAACCGAGGACGGTATCCTTGACGCCATACTCGTAGGCAAACGGGTAGAAGCCAGCCATTTCCCAGTCGATTATAGCAGCCAGCTCGTAGCGCCGGCTGTTGACCTCGGCCCACTTTATTCTCCTGACGAGGATGTTGCGAGGCTCGAGATCGTTGTGACAAAAGACAACATGTTGCTGCAGATCGTCAAGCTCCGAGTGTGTAAAATTAACCCCGCCTATATCTTCAAATGCTGACCCGAGGATTATGCCTCCATCGGTCTCCGAGATCGTGCAATGAGGTGGCTGTGAATCACTCGCTTGGAGGATTCGGCCCAAGAACTGCTTGATTCCTCGAGAGAATCCAAGGTTTGGTCCACCGGTGGCAGACTGCAGACGGTCCGGTAGAGAGGCGCCATCTTCTAAACTGTAAGGGACATCCAATCGGCTTCTAACGTCTTCGATCTTCCGGTCCACGAGGTACACGTTGCGCTGAAGTTTCTCCACTGCATGAACAACCGATTTCACTAATTCCAGCTGATGGTCTGGGTTCATTGTGTCCCAGATGGCCTCGAGTGTACTTGTTCCCATATAAAACGCCGTCACGGAGTACTCGACTCGTTTCCCGTCTGCGGTGACAGTGTTGCCGACATCTAGTACTGACGGAACGAGATCGGGAAGTTGAGCGTGCCCTATTCGCTGGACAGATGCGACGCTGGCCAAGCGACCACCCGAGGTTTCTAGGCGGACAAGGAGATCTTTGGGATATTTGGGGACAGGCGAGGCGTCGAGATGGATGCTAAACGTGCAAGTGTCGAATGTGTTTGAAAGAATGTTGCAGCTTGTCAGCGTGACACCAGGAGCACCCGAGAAGATGACAGAGAGGATCTTCTCATCCGGGACGAGTTCTCGTTGCTCGACGGAAGCCATCTCGTGGACGAAGTATGACTGTCCTAGGAGGGACGTAACAGGCAGGAGGAAACAAGCTGCGGCCCCGGGCGACGTGGGGTATTGTCAAAGGAACACGGAGGTTTGTACAACCATAATCGGAGGGCACACAGCTTTTCATGACTAAGCGGGCTGTTGCCAATCAAAGCCTCCCATTTCACCTCAATTCACCACCCATCATGGTGTGTTTGTTAGAAAACCAGGCGGAAATCCCATGGGTGATGCAAGCCAACTACGCCTGAGACTGAATCATTGCCCCTCGGTTATGAGGCTTTCGAAGGGATCAAGAGGGTCTCCTATGGCTATAGTTACGCCTCTACTGCGAGCCAGAATCATTGCTAGTCTATGATAACCACAGTATTAAGCTAATTTACCAGCTTTAATAATATTGCTATAGATAAAATTGTAACTAAATGAGCGACAAGATGCGACATATCTGCGGCCAAATCGATTGCTGCTGCAATTGCAACAAGTTGAAGACTCGGATGTCAGTACACAAGTGAGTGACCCTGCCCCAGCCCGCTCCGCCACCCAAAAAAGCAAAGCACCAAGCATGTGTGGTTACACAGTAGTGATCAACCAATTCAACCAAGGCGAGGTACCTTGCTCATTTGTTACACTTGCAAATATTGGTAGAGCCGGTGTAATTCTTTCCACAGTCGGCACACGTGTTCTCGTTGACAAGCGGGGCGCTGCTCGAGCAAGCCACTGGCAGGAAGAAGTTAGATGGAATTCTGGGGCTGTCAGTGCGGATAACTTGCTGGCTGTTTCCTTATTGAGACTGATTCAAGTTGAACTTTGGGGATCGTCGGAAGAATGTTTGTATAAACTGTCGAAAGAATATGCAAAACGGTTTTCTCACTGAGGCTAAGGGTGAGGGTCAGAGGTAGCAGTGCGGATCGAGAGGATGGGATCATTTATACCCATCACCTCAGCTGGGAAAGAGGGGAATGCGCGAGGGTGTCCTCTTATTTATCTACAGAGGAAACTGAATCACATGCAGCTTGGCAGCGGTCATTGAGCAACCACACACCTCTGCACATTCCGAAAAAGCAGGTCAGTCGGTTGCCCAACAGGTATATACTGAAGCCTTTGATTCGCATAAATGGGGCCGGCAAATAGGGACGCCACCAGCATATTCTGCAGGCAAAGTAGAAAAGAGGCACTGGCGATATTTGATCCGATGCCCTCTGTGGCACGGTGCTACTATGAAAGCCTGTAAGAAATGGTCCTGCGACTGCTATGCGGCTCTACTGTAGCCACGCCAACCCTCAGTGGACCGTGTAACCTGCCGCCTGGTCGCGTGACACCACTCATCGCGTACAAGTCTCCCAGAGAGCGAGTCGTAGCCGCAGCATCAGTCTCGTTCAGCTTCGCCGCAGCATGCCGCCCCGTCCCATTCATTGGGAAGTCTGGGGCATTTTCGGAGTATGCGAACCTCCAATCACAGCGACCGAATTCCTGCTCGCCTTGGCCACTTCTTCAGACGTTGGCTCAGCCAAGCTCTCCTTCGCCTATGCGGTGCTACGTAGGTACGGCCCCTGTGGTGGACTCACCGACGCCCACGCTTGAGACCGTGTGACGACTTCATTATCGAACGAACCAGGAGTCACTCGTGCTTGACCCCCGCATATGTCTGTTCTCGTGAAAAGGCGGAGGCAGACTATCCATTGGTTTCTGTTGCGTCAGAGGATAACGCCAGCATACTGGTCACATGCCCACGACCGGCTGTGTGCGGCCAACCCCCGTTCGCCGCCAGCCTGTGCTACAGAATTGCAGAGGAATGTCACCGAGGCCGGGCATGTAAGCGAATAGGCTGCGACTTGACGAGATACTCGCGCAGCACTGGGTAGAGGCATGTGTTGTGGAGGGCGGTTTTTAAGTGGCCACCCTGCAAGCTCAGGCAGTCGCTGGTGGTTAGTTGTGTCACCACCCGGGCGTCCTTGAAATGCTGACATGGCGATATGTACACCTGAGGTCTCTCACTTGCATACTGTAACGGTCGTCGGGGAGTAGGCAGCCCATTACCTTAGGATTTCATTTCCAGTATGTGGGCGCGCGAGTTCCTCACGTCGATTCCATGTGCAAAGACGCCCCAATTCCGAAACAAGTACACTGTCTAGACTGGTGACGTTCCGGCCAGAAAGTTGACATTCCAATTGTGTGACCAGACATAAGGATGTGACCAGACATAAGGATGAATTGGAATCGAATTACATACATAACCAAGACTAGGCACACTATCAATCAGTGGTTCAACCTGTTAAATTCCTTCGAGTTGGCTTTACGGTACTTGGAATTGCAGGCGTATAGCAGATAGTGTGTCGGAAGTTAAATCATGATATTCATCCTCGCAGACATACTGGCCCATGTACTACGCCTGAGGAGAGCCATGCCTACAATGGGGACAGCGTAAGAAGGCTTCCCAATGCATACTTCAGTATGTGAGTGAGCCGGTGTGCGCCATGCGAGTCTTGATATCCATTGATTATTTCTATTTCTATACCACGGCATCCCGACCGCCAGCAGCCACCTACCCCTCTTCTTCGCTCCCGCCCTCGCCCTCGGAATCATGCACCATGCCAGCCAGGCCATCGACCTCCCCGCCGAGCAGCGGCGCCCTCTCGCCGACCCTCCTGCTGAGCGACGCGGCGACGCTTATGGCCAGGCCGCTCAGGCCGTGGACGACGGTGCTCCCGAGCACGACGAAGCAGACGACGGGCCAGATGAGCTGCGCGGCGACGACCTTGTCGTCGTAGGGCGGGCCGGCGTGCGGCGGGAGGGGCCGCGGCCTGGGCAGCGGGAGCGAGGTGCCGGTCTCGAGGTGCGCGCGGGCCTCGATGGCCAGGAACAGGGCGCCGACGCCCATGGGCCCGAAGTGCCCGCAGAATAGCGCCTCCTTCCACGTCCGCACGTCCGGGACGAGCCGGCCGGCGTGCAGGGCCAGGACGACGGGGAGCCGCCTCAGCAGCAGGACTAGGGCGAGGAACAGCAGGAGGCTGCCGGGCCCGATGTGGCCGTCGAGCACGTCCCCCGGCCGGGGCACGAAAGACTTCCAGGGGATCAGGGAGCCGAAGTAAACGAAGACGCTCGAGTCGAGGACGAGGTCGACGACGCCCTTGAACGAGGCCTCGCCCTGCACCTCCTCGGTCTTGCTCGAGAACCAGCCGTCGTGCGCGAACCCGATTCCCGCCCCGAAGGCGACGAGGAAGTCGTCGAGCCCCAGCGTGCTCCCGACGCCGACGCACAGCACCGCCAGCAGGAAGTAGAATGCGACGAGGCTCGGCCGCGACGCGTATTCCCGCCCCTCGGAGAAGCGCAGCAGGTGGTTCGCGGCCCAGCCGATTATGCACCCGATTCCCAGCCCCAGCGCGCACTGGTACAGCACCGTGATGAGCAGCCAGTCGGCAACGGCCTCCCCGGCGGACCGCGTCTCGAAGACGTACAGCCCGGCATACAGGAAGGGGAAGCTGGCGCCGTCGTTGCACGCGCTCTCAGCCGAGAGCAGGTTGCGCACGCGCCGGGGGACGCGGGCGCTGAAGCGCGAGCCGCCCAGGACCGCGGCTGCGAGGACGGGGTCGGTGGGGCTGAGGCAGGCGCCGATGACTGCGGCGGTGGGGAGGCTGGCGCCAAAGACGAGGTAGGCGAGGAGGCTGGCGGCGGCCCACGAGTAGGTCATGACGGGGCCCAGGAAGTAGAGGACCGAGGCCCAGTGGCGCCTGCGCGAGAACCAGCGCGCGGGGAGCTCTATTCCCACGGCGAAGCACTGCACGCCCAGGATGACGCGGGTGAACTCCTGGGTGAAGGCGTCGCCGAGGCCCCAGTCGCCATGGGGGGAGAGGACGTTCAGGAGGGCCGGGCCGAGGAGGACGCCGAAGAGGACGGCGAGGGGCGGCGCCGAGAGGTGCAGGCGGTCCCTGATGAGGAGGGAGAAGAGCGAGTAGGCGATTAGGAAGATGGATAGGGTGAGGTAGGTGAGGTGGGGAGGAGTGGGTTCGAGCTGAGACCACATGGTTGAAAGGGTGATGCGTATAAGTCTGATATCAAATTGTAGGGGAGAGTGACTGAGTGCCTAGGTGCCTAGCCAGCAAGTAGGTCTTGCGTGTGTAAGTGATGCATGCAGCTCACCCCTAGAGAAGGTCGACTTGGCGTCGTTGACCTTGAGGAATGTACGGTAGGGGTTCATTCATCACGCTTTCCGCTCTGAGAGACCACTGCCTATGTGACGGTGGACTCCAGTGCGTCCGTCCGTCAGACATGACGTGGTGGGACAATCCGGGGTAGCTGCGTAGCTTGAAGCTAGCCTGGTGCCGGCACAACGATGATGATTCATTCGCTCACCCGTCCGTACCTGTAGTTAGCCTGTCCGGGCTTGTTCGAGGTTCCATGGTTGATGTGTGAGAGCAGGCCTGTCCCAGGCAATGCACTTCTCTGAGATATAATTGGCTGCAGGGGGATCAGTGGTAGTGATGGCTTATGAAATTCATGTGATGTTGTTGAGGTGGACGAGGAACGACCACAGTAGCTCTGGACAGGCCCAGCAGGTGAAGCGGAGGTCACCGCTTAGTCATCACGTTGACTTCAGTCCGTTCATGATAAGCCAGCAACCTCAACTAAAGCTCAACCACCACTTCAGCAAATTTACTCGTTACTATCCAGCATCCGTCCCTTCTGGAGGGGAATGCACTAGAGTACCGACTCCAGCCCAGCTTGAATCCGGTCATGAGGCACAACCCACCTCATCAATAGCCGCAACCACTGGCGACCTCCAAGACCCAACGACATACAACTCATGGTTCGCATCTCCCTCATCTCTTACGAGCAAAGACCGCGCACAATATAAATCAAAAAAGCTGACGCACCAACCAGGCCAACTTCCCAAACCTTCGCAGGCTATTTATAGAAGCCAGGAGCGAAGACGAGGAGAGAGAGGTCTCGAGGAAGGCAGTGAGTCTGCCCAAAGACCCAGCTCTGCAGTCGCCATGTCCTGCTTTCATTCCCTCTTCTTTCCCAGTCTATTACACTTAGCCCTAATCAAGAACAAATGTCGCGGCGTAAGAAACGCTAACCTCTCGGCCATTTCCCATCCAGTTCTACAACGCCGTGCTATTCATGGGCTCCGTCGTCGTCTTCAGCCTGATAGCGCAGCGCATGAACGCGAGCAAGTGATGTGCGGCGGCGTGGGCGAGATGAGACAGTAGTATGGGCTAGAAGCTCCCGGCCATGGGCATATTTGGGTGCAAGGGCAGTTCAGGCTTGGAGGAGGGGCGCTGCGTGCTTGCCTCGCCTGGAACCACTCACTCATTCCCGCACATCAATGGTCCACGCAGCGTTGAAGCAAAAGCTGTGCTGCGCCGTGCACGATCAATGCATTCCACTCAAATACGGCCGTTGTAATAGTACAAGACTTTCCCAGCCCACGAGAGAGAGAAGAAATCGAGGGGCGGTCGCTGGCTTATGAATAAAGAACTGGGAGACAACAGTATTCCCCCCACGTCAAGAAACATTAGGAGTCTTGGGAGCTTCCACGCCAGAGACCGGATGATAGCGCCGTTCAGAAATCAAAAGCATAAATCCCGTAATATGCTGGTCTCAGTCCAACCCTCAGGATCAAGACAGAAAATGACCCATCCTTTAGTCCTCGTCGCTGTCGTCGTCACCGAGGAACGCCAGCTCAGGCCTGACCTTCCTCCTCCGCCCACTGACCTGCGGCGCGTCACTATCCTCATCCTCATCACCACCGCCCTTGGCCCCGGCTCCCTTCTCCTCACCCTTGCCACCCCCCTCATCACCCTCATCACCATCACCATCCTCATCACTCTCCTCCGCCAGCCTTCCCTTGGGCGCCGCAGCCCTCCGGCCCCGCCGCCCGCCCACGCCCCAGAGGTCGTTCATCTCGTTGACCGCCTCGAGCTCGGCGGCCAGCTCGCGCCGCTCCTTGATCTCGCGCGCTTTCGCCTCGGAGAAGCGCCCGTCCATGCCCACGTCCCGCAGCATCTGCCGCAGGTGCCGCACCTTGGCCTTGGCGTCGCCCCCGCACCCTTTCAGCTCGAACCCCCAGATCTTGCGCACGCCGCACTTGACCAGCTGGCCCTGCAGCTTCTTGACCTCGGCCTCGTCGGGGTTCGACTCGTCCGCCCCGCCGCCGCCGCCGCCGCCTTTGGTGCCTGACGAGGCTGTCTTCTTGCCCGCCGGCTCCTTGGACTTCCGCTTCTTCTTGGCCGGCGGCTCGTCGTCTATCACCGAGGAGAGCTCGCTGCTGTCGCCGTCGTCGTCTTCCACGGACTTGGCCTTCTTCGTCGGCGCTGCTGCTTTTGTCTTACGCTGCTTCTTGGGCGGTGGCGGCTCGTCGTCGATCACAGAGGACAGGGAGCTGCTGTCGTCCTCGACCTTGGCGGCCACGGAAGGCTTCGTCTCTTCCTTTTCGCTCTTTGGAGGGTCGGACAGGGGCGAGTCTTCCTTGTCCTTGTTGTCGGCCTCCTCTTTGACGACCGTGGTCGAGACTTCTATGCCGTCGGCCACGATGGAGGATTTTTCTTCTTCGTCGTCTGACTGGGTGGCCTTGCGCTTGCGACCGCGCTGTGGTGCCTTGGCCTTCTTCTGTTGCTTCTTCTTAGGTTTTGCCTTCTCTTCCTCGTAATCGTCAGATGCATCCTCCTCCTCGTCCTCCTCGTCTTCGTCCTCGGGCGGCTCGCTCAGCTCAGATTCCGAGTCTGATTTGGCCTTTGGCGGGGCTTTTGTCTGTCGCTTTTTCGGGGCGGGCTTGGTCGCCTTGGGCGGTGCGGGCTTGGTGCCATTTTTCTGCGCCTTCTTCCCCTTGGGCTTTGTCGAAGGCTCCTTCTCTTTTGCGGAAACTGCCGCCGGCGAGGAAGGGGGCTCGCCACTTTCTTCTTTCGCCACGAGCTCGCTCTGTAAGGATTGGGTCAGCTCTGGGCGCGGACGACGCGCTTTGGGACGGCAAGCTGGGATTGGTGACGGACCACTTGGGTTTTGATCAGGTCTTTCGACTTTGCCTTCCAGTCGCCTTGGGCAAAAAAGCCTTCCTCGAGGCCATTCTCCTTCTCGCACTTGGTCCGCACGGTGTTGACGGAGAGGTCCTCGCGGTCAGGGCCGGAAAAGAGCTCCTTGACCACGGCAAGAAGAGAGGCCTCGAGGTCTTTGTCTTCCATGTTCGGAGTGTGTCCCCTTTGCCCTACCCAACTGCAATTGCTGAACCCGATGTGCAGGCAAGGTGTTCCCTCTGCGAGTCTGGAGTAGTGGTCCTGGCTAAGTTGGCGCGAAAGACAAAGCCGAGGCGCAACTCAATTGGGACCAAACAATGGCGCTAAAGTCCAGAATTGAAAGAACGTGCAGGGGGTGCAGGTGTCAGGCAAGGCAACCGTGCTGTCATTGATATGCAATCAACATATAATCACCATCAAAATCCAAGCTCACGAAAGCAGAAAGGATCAATTGACCATGTCGCGTCGTAGGTGTTGTGGGGGTAGTTTGGGTGACGCGCCGGGGCGGATCGACAACCGAAGTGGGGCTTTGTTTCTCTCCAGCTTCCTTGGCAAGCTTGGGACTCGGGCCCGGCACTGGGACAAGACCAGGGGAAAGTGGTCCGTGCTTCTTGATGCAGGGGTGCCTGGCCGACTAGAGCTGTAACATGCTACACCACGTACTTGGCGGACATTCATCAGATATCTTGATCAATCTCTATAGAAGTCAATAAGTTCTGACGCAACTAAGGTATAGTTCTATCTCTCTCTTTCCACCTCATTATACCCAGCTTTTACGGAAAGTAGTGGTCTCAAACCTCTAGCGAAGAGCTCCTTGGTCTCGACCTGCCTCTTTGCCCATGACGGCAGCACGGCCAGGTGGCCGGCCCTCAACCTCGAGGTCTGTCCGCAAGTGCAGGTCCCTCCTGGCCCGTCGGCTGGCGTCGGCTTGAAGAAAGCCCTGAGATTGTGCCAGCGGAGTTTCAACTCAATGATTGGCATTCAGGTCCGCGACAATTCTCGATGTCCCATATGAGTTCAGCTCCTCCATTGTTTCTTCCCACAGACGATCTCTAAATGATAGGCCTTCCGGTGTATAGCAAATGCTCGGGTATCTAGGCACTCTGGTCAGTATCAGTGAACTACTAAAGGGCCAAAGGGGACGACTAACGGCTTGACCGTCCACTCGCTCAAAACCGCCCCGTGGCTCTGCTCTCCCCGTACCGCAACGGCGTCGACGTATGTCGTCGCTGCAACATCTGCCTTCCGGGCCAGCAGGAATTGTATCAGGCCAACAACCTTGCGCACAAGGAACGACTCCCTGATGAAAAAGCTAGTGCCGCCCGTCATGCCTGGATTGACGAGGTTGACGACCACCTCGTCGGGGCTGACAGACTCGGATAGCCTCCAGACGAACAGCGCCAGTAGCATTTTTGAGACACCGTACCAGCGTGGTTGGGAAAAGTCCTTGGGCTCGTCAAATTGCTTCAGAATCGGCCCCACGGTCTCGACCTCGGTTGACCACATGATATCAGATCCCACGATGGTGAGAACGGGGGTTTTCCGCGCCGTTTCGTCGCCATGATTCTTCTTCTGCGCCCTTAGGACCGGAAGAAGCAGGATTGAGAGAAGAGCGGTCGAGAAGTAATTGACCTGCATAGTAGCCTCATGTCCGGTCCCCGTTACAGTTGCGAACGGTGTCTTCATGAAGCCGGCGTTCAGTACCACCATGTCGATCCGTGGCAGCCCGGCGCACTGGTCTGCAAAACTGCGGCACGAGTCGTACGATTTCATATCTAGGACCCAGACCGCCACCTCCGACGATGGGAATTCCTTGCGGAGCCTCGCGGCGGCCTCGTCGCCCTTCGCTTTGGACCGCACGCCCATGATGAGGTGCGAGAGTCCCAGACGGAGGAGATGGCGTGACGCTTCGAAGCCCAGACCCCCATTGGCGCCTGTGATTATGGCAACCTGGTCGTCGAGGTGCAAGTCCTCCGGCAGGTCTGGTTGTTTCACCAATTGACGTCGTATGAGCCCCAAGAAGGACGCCTCCGACGATGCTGACGCCGCGCCGTTCTCGAGTGCAAGTGACATGATATTTTGTGGCGGTTGTTTACCCGAAATTCGACCTTGTATGAGAGAGTGAATAAGATGAAGATATCAAAGAAGTTCTCCAGGCCGGTTCCGAGTCTTTATATAAGAACTCCGTCCCAGGTGGCTCATGAGCAACACCTGGGCAGTAAAGACAAGGTCTCTTGACATTTGAAATGTTACATATTGACTGATGCTGTAAGGGGTTTGGTCTTTTACCCAAATGACTTGCTTTATTGGTATGTCAAGATTCGCCTAAGCTACTTGAAGGATTGCAGTCTTTGATAAGCAGCAGGTTGTTTATAAGCAAAGCGGACGCCACGCCCGCATAGTTAGCGTGGTCCAGTAAAGGAAGAGGCCCGAGTCTCGGTGAGATTAATCATGCCGCCAGCCGTCTGTGTACTTGATACAAGAAATCAATTCAAACATCGTTGTCCATGATGGCTGGGATGTTCTCTAGCGCGCCGAGAGCAATACTTTACAGCAAGAAAATAGGAATTGGGATAGGCAATTTCACAGTGCAGAGACAACACAGCACCATGTCTGCAACTATCCCAATCAGACATGCACGATATCAAAATCTCAAACATCACACTCGATAGATCGACTGAATTTGAGTATGCTAGAGTATAATATTCGCTGTATATATTAGTTCTCTGTGTACCCAACGACACTGACCCTAGATCCCATCACCGTCTCGCCTCATACTTCTCAACAAGCTTCCCCTGAACAGTCTCACCCAGCCGGGCCAAGCTCTCCGCACGCGCAATCTCAAGCACCGACACCTCGGCGCCCAACCTCCTCCGCATCCAATTCCTCAGCTCGATACTAACCAACGAGTCGATGCCAACCGCCCCCAGCGGCGCCTCGAGGTCCAGCTCCCCCTCGGCCCGCATCATAAACCCCAGCAGCGTCCTCCCGACCTCGCGCGCGAGCAGCTGCGCCGCCTCTGAGGACCTCAGCAGCGCCATGTCGGACGCGATGTCCCGGAGGAACTTGCCCAGCTCCTCCCCGGCCGTGGACGACGGATCTCCAGGGGTTGGGCCGCCTCCTGCGCCGTGCTGCTCCACGTTCCGGTAGACGAGCATGCGCGGGTCTCTGCGCCACGGCGTCCTGTTGTTGGGTGCTGTGATAGGCAGCGTCGAGCGCAGGCCGGTCCCGAGCTGCGACGGCTGCACGTAGCGGAAGGTCCCGGGGTTTGTTGGATGTTTCTCGCCGCGTTCTCGCCATTCCGCCGGGCCCGACCGCTTGAGCATGAGCTCCAGGCAGTCCAGCAGCTCCGGCTCCCTCATGAGGTACTGGCCCGTGGCTCTAAGGGAGTCCAGGACGGAGGGGTTCTCACTTACGTAGCCGACGTCCCCGACGACGCCGATGTTCACAACGCTGGCGGCCAGGCCGAGTGAGTGGCGGTACGAGACGAAGGCATCCAGGAAAGTGTTCCCGGCGTTGTAGTTCGCCTGGCCCCATTGGCCCGACATCGCGCCTAGGGAGCTGAAGAGGAGGAAGTGGTCCACCGGCCGGTGTGCCTGCTCGTGGAGGAGGGCATTGTGCAAGTTCCACGTTCCCTGGATCTTGGGTCTAGATGCTGCCGTCCATTGGGCCCACGACATATCGTCGAGGCTTGAGTCCTGTGGCATGCTTCTTTAGAGTCTTGAACAGGACAAGGAACATCAATCGCATTCGAGCTCACCTGCAGAACCATGGATGCTTGCAAAACGCCAACGATGGGCTTGCCCGCCGCTTTTATGGCGTGTACCACGTCTTCGTAAATGGTCACGTCTCCGGACACCCTGGTGACCGTACAACCCAGGCTCTCGAGTTCCCGGACAAATGCATCGTCATCACGTACTTGACCAGCCGAGCGCGAGAGGAACACCAGATTTCTGGCGCCTTTCTCAGCCAGCCATGTAGTGATGGACCGCCCCAAGCCTCCCAGTCCGCCCACAAAGAGGTATGCGCCGTCGCTCTGGAGGGACAACTCATCATACCCTGTCTCCGACGGCAGGTCCGCGGGGTCATGTGGCATGCTCACAACCAGCTTCCCTATGTGGTCTCCTTTCTGCATGCTCCTGATCGGCTCCGAGATTTTACAGGCACTGAACGTCTTCAACGGGGAGATCGATCGGATGTGGCCCTGTTGATAGAACTCAACGGTGCGGCGCAAGAGGCTGCGCACGTTGTAAGCATCAAACCATCGAAGCAAACACCAAGACAGGTGCTTTGGAAGGAATTCAAAATGCATGCAGAGTTATTTTTACTTACCCCTCTGTAACACGCGGCCGCTTCTCACCGAGATGCGACAGGTCAAAGCCCACGAACGCCCGGTTCGACAGGAATCCCTCCATCGCCAGCATCCCCTGGCCCACAAAGTCACGGCGCCCTATCTCGACAAACGTGCCGCACTCTGCGACGCAGTTCCACGAGGCGTGTAGGAGCTCACCAGATAAAGCGTTGAGAACGACGTCCACACCTCTGCCTCCTGTCGCCTGTTTGACCCCGGGCAGGAAGCTGGCATCGCGCGAGTTGAAGATCCTGTGGCGCGGGATTCCAAATTTCGTCATGAGAAAGTCGATCTTCTCTTGTGTGCCTACCGTGCAGTAAATCTACGGATTTGATTGTTGTAAGCTTCAGTCTACTCGAGAGCAAGAAGGGAAGTGATTCAACTCACCTCAGCACCAACCATCTGAGCAATCTGGATCGCTGCGATTCCTACTCCACCAGCGGCGGAGTGAATCAGGACGGACTGAATATTATCACATTGTCAGTGGGCCGCATATCATCCTTACTCCATCGAGCCGCAGCGGAGAACTCACCATCCCTTCAGTTAGTCTCGCAGCATCGAGTAGACAGTATATGACGGTGCTGTACACCACCGGCATGCTGGCAGCTTGCTCGAACGTCAAAGTGTCGGGAGCAGTGACGCAAAAGTGCTCAGAGACCTCCATGCTTGTAGTGAACGACCCACTGGAGCACACCATCACGCGGTCGCCCACGCGGTGCTTGGACACGCCGGGTCCTATGTCCGTGATGACACCGCTACACTCGCAGCCGAGGCCTCTTCCTATGGCTGATGGCTCGGCGACGACTCCGACTGAGATGAGCACATCCTGTTTGTTTTTGTGTCAGCGCCGGATTATAATTGCGGTAAATAGGTAGTGCTGGCGCATATGATTGCAACCTTCTCACCTTGAAGTTCATCCCAACAGCCATGACTCTCACCCTCACCATACCGGCACCCAAGCTCGCTTCAGGCTTCTCCTTCCAGAACAAAGTGCTAGCCAGACCGGCTCGGTGTTGCTCCAGCTTCTTGATCACACCCAAAGAGCCTCTTTCCCCTTCTTGAGACGCGCATGCCTTGAGCTCCTCGGGGACCCTGACAAAATGATATCGGCCAGTGAGCACCTTCCCGCCAGCCACAGCCCATTCAGCCTCAGGACTCACGGATCCGGGCTCCTGCTCCTGCTGCTGCTGTTGATGATTCCCCACAGACCGGCGTTGGAACTCGGCCAGAACGCCAGGCACGAACGAAAGCCCTTGCCGCCCGAAGTCCTTCAGCTCCAGAGTCGCAAACTCAACGCCCGTCTCGGTGCGCAGCACGCGGGCCACCCCAATCACCGGCGCATAGCGCGGGTCAACACAGCCGACCTGGCTCGCGCCCGTGACCCAGAGGATCCCGCACCGCCCGGCGGCAGCCTGCTTGATCAGGTCCTGGAACTGCGCGAGCTGCCCCTGCGCAAGATCGTGGAAAAACGGCCGTGTGATGTCCAGTGCCGCGACGACATCCTGGTCGGGCGGGAGGGCGTCAGAACTACCGAAGGCATGTGTCTCGACGCTGAAACCGGCGCCGTGGAGCTCAGCGGTGAGGATCTCGAGTGCCGGCTCGGCGGGGCTGTCAACGAGGTGCAGCAGTGTCACGCGCTTTGGTCGACCTTCGGCCTCGGACGGCACCGCGATGATGTTGTTGTTCAGGTAGCCGTCGTATGCGACCGTCTCCGCGCCGGCAAACCCGGCCCGGCGGAGCTCTGCGTCCCAGCGCTCGCTGCTGATGTATGGCTCTGCCGGGCGGCCGTCGTCTGAGCCGAGCCACCAGCCCGGGAGGACGCCCATGACCATATTGATCCATTTGGTTTCTGTCGCTGGTCAGTTGATCCTGGGCACCTTATTTTGTCCTTCTCCATGCCGCTGAAAGGCGTCATAAACTTACTGGGTGATAGTTCCTGCAAGAAGAGTCTGCCATTGGGGTGCAATAGCTTGCGGACATGTGACAGTGTTTCATTGATCACGGGAGTGGCATGGAGAACCTGTGGTGCAACGGGTTAGCAAGGCGCATACGTCCCTGACAGCAAGAAGCGTGAGGTATTTTTGAGCTCGTTTCCCAGTTCAGGGACTCACATTACAAGCAACAATAAAGTCGAAGCTTTCCGGCTCGAAGCCCTGCTCGAACGGGTCCTTGGAAACATCAAGCACCGCGTACTCAATAGCAGAATAGCCCTTGAACCGCTCCTTGGCCGCCGGGAAGAAGCCTGCGGACACGTCAGTGTACGTATACGAGGAGTACATGCGCTCGCCATAGACCGACTGAAGGGCAGGTAAGATGGTTGCTGTGGTGCCGCCAGTGCCGGCACCTATCTCGAGGATCTTGATATTGGGCTTCTGGTGGGCCACAAGGTCGAGGAACTTGGTGTAGTCCGAGTTCTGCATGAAGTCGTAGAGATCGTGCAGCACGTTGTCCTCTAGTAGGAGTCCCAGGACGTCGGTGCTGCCCTCACAGATGGAGACGCAGTCTTTCGCGATCCTGTGAATTGCCTCTGCTGCGGCGTGTGCCTCTGTCTGCATGAGCTGGGCATGCATTGAAGTGATGGTATCATCACGAGACTCCGAGTCCATGCAAGCTATTGTGTCGTCTCCGGGCGCCAAGTATGTTCCGGCCTTTATCTCGGCCGCGACACTATTCAGCCATTCGCGATACTTCTCCAGGTAGGCTCGGGTTGGACTGGTCCCCGCCAAACGGCGGACTGTTTCCAACATGCACGCCGTTGAAAATTTGTCCAGAAGGTCATGCACTTCTCGTCTGTCTTTAGCCTGACGTATCAAGGGCGCGGAATCCGTAAGGTTGATATCTTCCTTCCACTCAAGCTCCACGGCTGCGTGTAGGTCCTCCTCGGCCTCGTTGCTGGAGTCACCAATGAACGACATCTGCACTCCCTTCACTCGCGCAGACAACTCGCCGTTAGATACTACTAACGCATCGCCAGTGTACGCGTTTCTCAAGGACTCTGACGCTGTAATGTGCATGGTCATCTCAGGCGAGATTGGTGGGCAGATATACATCTCCTCAATGTACGACGGCACTCCGACGGATCCCATACGCCGCGTAAGTCCGTGGCTCACAGCGGGCGCCACCGCTTGCAAAATACAATCTAGCGTGGCAGGGTGAATTGCATATGGCGACTCTCCTTCGCGAACGTCATTGGTTACGCTCGCAACAAGTTGAGGCTTCTGGGTGTCGGCAGTGATGTCCTTGAGACCGATGAACCGCGGCCCATATTCGATACCCATAGACCGGAATTTCCGGTACCACGCCTTGGTTGATACGAGGCGAGGCAGAGGGGCGATATCTGGCGCGGCTGCCTCTCGCTCCGATCCTTGGCCTCCGCGGACCTCGCCCGACGCGTGCTTCAGCCAGCCGCCGTTCTGGTGGCTGGATATGCTGAAGCTGTACCAGCTCGACTCGGACGAGCTCGTCAGTGCGATCTTCTGGAGTTGGGTGACCACCTCGAAGGCCGATGTGTCCTGGGTCAGGATCATGGCTGCCTTGATATGGACCCGCCGCGCCGTGAAGTCGCTGGCGCCCGCGAGCTGCCGGATCGCCTCGCCGGCCATGGCGATGTACCCGACGCCCGGGAAGACGATGTCGCCGGCTATCTCGTGGTCCTTGATCCATGGCACCGTGTCCAGGCGGAGCAGGTTGCGCCAGCTGGGGGTGTGGTCGGTGCTCTCCAAGACTCGCGAGCCCAGGATGTCGTGGTGCGGAAACTCGCGGAGGCGCCACTCGCGCGCAAGTCGGCTCTCGTTCCAGAGGGTTTCTTCATAGTGCCATGGATACAGCGGCAGGTCAGTCAGGAAGGTACCCTCGGTGCCGAATACAGCACCGAGGTCCAAACTGTGGTTCGCCGACCAAAGCTCCCCGAGGGCTTTGAGGAGGCTGGCTTGTGAGTCTTGGCCCCGTGTTAAGATACTCGTGTACTCGGCGTTTGTTGCCTTGGCTGCTTTAAAGATCTGTCGCACGGGACCGGCCAGGGATGAGTGTGGTCCTATTTCGACGAAAGTCTTGCGTCCTGGCTCGAGCAAGATGTTGTTGACGGCAGTGGAGAACCGTACAGGCGAGGTGAGGTTGTCGACCCAATACTGCGTGCCCAGCTCGGCACCATGGCATATCTTTTGACAGGTTACGCTGGAATAGAATGAGACTTGTGGGTCCTTTGGGGTGCTGACGTTGGGCATGAGATGCAAGTACCGCGATGCCAGCTCCTGCATATGATCTGAATGGCGACGGGTCAGTGTCCATTCTGAGTATGGCTTGCACAACCAAAACATACAAACACTCAATGAATAGCATCGGATATCGATAGGAGAGAAGGAAAAATGTGGGAAATCGTCAGTTACGTACGTGAGTGGTAAGCCCTGTCAACTCGAAGAGCACGAACGAATACATCCGGTTTCGCATCCTTGATCTTCTGCATGGCTCGCTCGACCGCGTCCTGGTCGCCAGTGATAGTCGTGCTTTCAGGGCTGTTCTCACAGCCGATCAAAACCCCCTCGTCAAGGTACGGCTGGACCTGTTCCGGCCCCAGGCCGATCGCAGCCATTCGGCCGGGCATCGCCTTGGTGTTGCCGGCTTCTTCCAGCATGACTTTTCCGCGATAGTAGGCCACGGCGATCGCTTCGTCTGCTGTGATTGAGCCGCATGAATATGCCGCGGCGATCTCGCCGCTGGAGTGCCCGACAACCATGTCTGGTCGTACGCCGTATTGCTCGAGAAGCTGGACGACCGCCACCTGGATGGCGGTGCTGAGGGGCTGTGACAGTGCTGCCTCGTTGATACGACTAGTCTTGTTGTTGGCCAACATCTCATCTGCCAGATGATTAGCATAATTGAGCTCTGTCCACATGTTTTGTGTGTAGGTGTATTTTCAGAACAAGGTCCTTTCATTCTGGTCTTTTCGCCGTCAGGGGGGCCTGCACTCACCGATCAAACTCCATTTTGGCCCATCTGGGAGTTTATGCAAGAAATCATCCATAGCTTGAAGACTGGCCCGGAATTCGGAAATGTTCAAGGTGAGCTCCTTGCCCATCCCGGCCCACTGGGCTCCTTGGCCTCCAAATACAAACACTGTTTTGGGCGGCTCACGTGGAAGAGGCCGTGATGAGGACACGGGGCTCCATTCACCAGCTCCATCTGTGATGACGAAAGCTCGCTGGTCCAATGCTTCCCGCTTTAAAGCTAACGAGTAGCTCATATCTGAGAGACACGACGGATTCAAGTGGTGGTAAGACTGGTGATCATCAACCATCCTCTTCAATGCCTTGGCGTGCTTGGCTGAGAATAGCAGAAGATGTGGGCCAGGCCTCGGGTCAAGAACGCCTGAGCTCTTGCTTGACTTTTTCTCTACGCCGAATGATTTCGCAGATGAGAGCACCACCTATGGAGTATCCGTGTTAGCAATTTCTTGCAAGCTGTCATGTGGGAATTACTGGTATTTACGTGGGCGTTTGAACCTCCAATACCGAAGCTGTTCACTGCGACGACGTGGTCACGGTCTTCGGGCCAAGGTAGAGCTTTGGTGGGGACCGTGAGCTTGCGCTCTTCGAATGGGACTATGGCCTGGTTAGCAAGTTGTTTCAAAAGCTGTCTAGTCTTCAACTCAAAGTGATGGATTCCATACTTCTTGGGTTCGGCGTTTTGAAATTCAGATTCGGGGGGATGATCTCGTTCTCCAGCGCCAAGGACATCTTTATCAAACTCGACAACCCTGAGGCGCCTTCGCTGTGCCCTAGATTCGTTTTCACCTTTAGAACAGTCAGCGCCAGCTCACTAAACAACGAAACCATAGGGGCTCGTTATTTACCGATCCTATATATACGCCGTGGTCGCCAAAGACATTGGCGACCGCAAGGGCCTCGATGGGATCTCCGACCTACATAATTTCTCGTTGTTAGCCATGCATCAAGGATCAGGTAGATAGTCCAACCATATTGCCACATACCGCTGTTCCAGTACCGTGGCACTCTACCATGGCAGTCCTGGAGAAATCCAAGATACCTGCAAGCTCGTGGCCGCGCCTAATCAAAGCCTCGTGGGCGGCCGTGTTCGGCGCAGTGAGGGTGGAAGATTTCCCGCCAGCATTGATGCATGTCGACCGGATGACAGACCTTACTGGATCCCCGTCCCTGATGGCATCGCTAAGCTTCTTCACGTAGACAGCAGACACAGCCTCCCCGCGGGCGTAGCCATCTGCGTTGGCATCGAAGGTCTGGCAGAGCGCACTGGGCGAGAGAACCCCCTGCTCTTGCATTGTGAATGTCGTCCGGGGAGAGTAGATGATGTTAGCGCAGGCCACAACCGCAGACTCACACTCTCCGGAGTATATGGCCTGGCAGGCGTCGTGGAGGGCGGTGAGTGAAGAAGAGCACGCAGTTCTGATTGTCACACTGTTCCATAATGTAAGCATCTCACAACCCACACAACCATAAGAGGAGACTCTAACAGAATTCTCACCTTGGACCCATGAATCCGAATTCGTAGTGGATACGGTTAGCGGACATATAGTCGCCATATCCAGTCAGGCGGTACATGTGATAGTGTTGGGTATCGCGGCCATCTAGTTCCATCCAATCGCCCTCAAACGTGCCCACGTATACGCCAACCTTCCGGCCTCGAAGCTCATTAGGCTTCTGTCCGGCACTTTGCAGGCATTCGTAGACGACTTCGAGGGTCAGTCTTTGTTGAGGATCCATGGCCTCAATCTCTTCCTTGGTCATCGACCAAAAGGATGAATCCGTGTTGCCCAGGTCGATATTGTCAAGGAAGTAGCCATACTTGCTGGGTGTGTGACCGAGCTTTCCGGGCCCGTACCAGGCATCGGCGTTGTACCGGTCCTTGAGTACTTCGCAGCGACCACTTCGTCCATTGTAAAGCATGTCCCAGAAACCTGCGGCATCCTTGATACCGCCAGGGAGCCTCATTCCCATGCCGCAAATGGCTATGGGCTCTACCATCGGCTTTTCCGGGGCAATTCCGTTCTGTTGACCCTTTCTGATCGTGGGTGTAATTCCATTTTGGCCCTGCGCCATCGCAGGCGCCGCATCGCTGTCGACTTCATTGTCAAGAATACTCATGGCGACATATAAATTTGCAAGTTGACAAGTTTGAGAGATGATTTTGCGAAATTGAATTATCAATAGTCTAGATCTTACTTGGTAAACAAGCTTCAAGGGCAGCGAGTCTCACTTTATTGAGAAGCAAGATCAGGGACAGTAAAGGATGCATTCGTAATTGGAAAGGCGTAACTACGGCTTACTGGTGAAGCTGAAAAACTAATCCCATTGAAGAGTTCCACTTCTGTAGATCACTAATTGGGCCCTCGTACATGACAGCCAAGTAAAGTCAGCAAGGTCTAGTCAGCGCCTCAGAGCAGCCAATGCGTGGCCCTCGAGATAACAAACTCAGACAAACGCTCTAACAACGATGTTGATCTGCTGGCTGCGCCAAGGATCTGGCTGCTGACATACAGCATATAGTGGTGTCTGTGTAAGCCGCCTTTTCCAAATTGGAACTGGACCTGCAGGCACAGCCTGGCGCCAATTATTTACGTACTACTTGAGTACGCTGATGGACACAAAAAATAGTGATTGCGGTCACGTCTAGCGAGCTTGAAACTTGCGCATGTTTTGACAATGGTGTTATATTCGCTAGTGAAGAATGTACAGGATTTGGCTGACAGCCAAGTATATAGAGTATACATGGAAAAAAAAAGATCATGATGATAGTCAAACCTACGGTTCTGACGAGATCGATCAAAGCTGCACGCCAACGACCCTGAGCCAAAGCTGCGACGAGAGGAGCTCGAAGTGCAAGTTTTCGATGTGGGAGCGGGAGCGGCCACGCGACCTTGGCCCAAGTATCCTTGGCCTCAAGAAACGGTCTTAACAACGTCACCGCCAGCGCCGTCCGCACTGCCGCGGATCGTCCCGCCAGGGATAACATCCGGGCCAGGCGTGAGGTCATACGAGGTCGACGAGCCCCAGACGCTAAAGTTGACAGCCTCGTCGGTCGACTGGTAAACACCCGGGATGCTGACGGCCGTGCCAGGCATGCTCGTCGCGGCCGAGTTGCCCGACACCTCGACCTGCAGCGCGGCGTAGTAGAACTCCGCCTCGCCGTTGTGGGCGCCGTGGATCGCAATGTGCTCGGCGCGGACGAGGTACTGGCCGTCGGGCAGGGTGGACGGCACCGTGAAGGAGATGCGGTCCTCGCCGTACGAGCACCACGCCGTCGACTGCAGCGACTTTGCGTCGCCGGCCGTGCACAGCAGGGACTGGTGGATCTTGTACCAGTCGCCGTTGTACTGCTCGTCGGTGGCGGTCGCGTCCTCGACGGGGCTGACGTACACCTGGGTTGGGCCCGGGTGCGCCATTCCTGTTCCGCCGTAGGCTTGCTTCATGCCGATCTTGTCTCCTGCCTTCACCGTGTACACCTCGGCCGAGGCTACGGCCCCCTTGTTGGCCGAGAAGTCCTTGTCGAGAGGGGTGATGGAGCCATCGGGGACGTTCTTGAATTTTGTTGGCATGTAGGAGTTCTGGTGCTTCCGGATGTAGGTGTTGGACGAGCCCTGCAGCTCATCGTTCACTACGAGCTGGTCAAAGGTGTAGTGAGAGGATGCAAGGCCCAGGATGGCGCAGAACACGACAGCAGTCTTCATGGTTGCGAATGAAGGATATTTGAAAGATGTCGGAGAATAAAACGTGTCCAGCCGCAGTAATAGAATACAAATGAAGTGCTTGAATGACTGTCGGAGAAAAAAGCGAATGAAGGGTACAGACTACTTGGATCCTGCATCTGATATTCTGCGTTCGTCCCGCCAGCTTTAATACTTTAATAATGGGGGCCTTCAGGAGTCACTTCACACCCGAGCCTCCTTATTCACGTTGCACTCACAGCTCGTCTAGCGGCATCTGACCGACACAGGCCTGGCATAGCCATTCAAATATATGAAAGTTCCGCTTTTGGTGACTGATGCGTGATTCACCCTGCAATTCAAAATAAACATCACTGTACGGAGGAAACAAAAGTTTGGTCTTAATTATGCCAAGACATGCCAGAATGCGGCTGACCAAAATCCACCGAACAAAAACGATGTCACACTTCCAGCTCCTTGGCATTGGTTTCAGAGCCGCGTGGCGACCACTGTTTGGAGCTGGGGTATGGGGCATAAAAGGAGGCGTACGGATTGGGCGCTGCAAGGTTGAGATTCATTCCGATTGGGGGGATCGAGTCGCGAGCCTCGTGTTATTATTATTGATATTGAATCTAAGGATCAGGACGTGCTGTTCATCTGCGGAGCTTTTGTTTGACACATGGCCCCCCTGCTCGGCTCCGAGGATTATTTCCGTCCCCCACAGGACCTCAAGCACGCCCACCCTGTGAGTACACAGACCAATTCTCAACTTCCTTTCTCAACATCCGCATCCGCACCCGTATTTGTCTCCCCATTCACAACCTTGGGTTCCACGGCCGGTAGCCTTCCACCCTCCATAGCACCACCAACAACCGCCTCAGGGGCAGTTACAACAACAACCGGCGCCTGCCGCAAGTTCTTAGCCGCACCCTTAGCACGCCTCTTGTCGTTCTTAGCCTGCTCCTCGCGCATCTGCCTGATGACAGGGCTCTTTGCGCGGATGCGCTCGCCACGGTAGTAGAAGATCCACGGGATGGGAATGAGGCAGACCTCCAGGAGGCCCAGGAAGGTGCCGGCGTAGCGGGGCGTCATGACCTCGTACATGCGGGCGCCGGCGAGGGGCAGCGTGGCGCCGAAGATGCTGCGCATGACGGCGTTGCCGGCGAGTGCCGATGCGGCGAAGTAGCCGTCTGGTGGTGACGTTAGTCCTGCTACGGGTCCTAAAGTGTTGTATTCTAGAACATTCTAAAACATGAAAGACGGGGATCCGTAACAGATGAAAAGTAATGCTTACAGGCCCCGGCGAGGTAGTTGGAGCCGTAGATGAAGCAGAGGGTGTTCTGTGGGCGGCCGTTAGCACGCTATACTGATCGTGACAAGGCTGGATGTCCTTGGTGTGTGTATGTGGCTAATAACTCACTCCACATCCAAACGGTATACCAAAGGCAATGGGAATAGCGTAATGGATGGTCGTCGGGACGCAGGTCCAGGAGAAGACGAGCTGACCGATAGGAGTCAGGATCGCGCCGATACACATGATGCTGGCAGAGGCCTCAGGGGCGACGCGGCCCGTCTCTGGGTCTTTGGCGTGCGAGTTGATGATCTTCCGCCAGAGGGGCTCGAGAAATATGGCAATCAATGTCCCGATCCCGATACCGATGAACGACAGACCTGTTTGTCCGGGACCCCAGCCGCGTTGTTGCTGGAACACGATGGGATATGCCACGAAACACTTTGGACGGATGGTCAGCTTCCACACACAAGAGGGGGATACATGTCAGATTTGACGTGGGACAAAGCTTACCAGGTAAAGGATTCCGTATATGATACTTATCCTGTTGGACGGCTTAGCACAAGACCAGACAAGAACAAGGCACAAGGAACACGCACCAGATATTGAAGAACCACAATATCGGCTCCGTAAAGCTCAGCACAAAAGGCCGGCTCAGGTTGACCTTCATGAGCTGTGCCGTCGACTTCCTAGAGTCATACTGGCACCAGTACCTCTCGTCGTCCTCCTCCTTCCTGCGCCGCGCGGCCTTCTGCGTCAAGATCCGCGGCACGTACGTCTCGGCGACGGTAGCCATGATGAGTACCGCAGCACCGGTGAGACAAAGCACGAGCCAATTATCCCACCTCCACCCGAGATGTTGCGCAACATACCCCCCAATGAGCGGGCCCGTCACAGGGCCGTTCAGCGGCGCGATGCTCCACCAGCTCATGTACCGCGCGCGGTTCTCCTCGGTCGAGATATCAGCAATGGTCCCAGCCCCGTTGCAGATCATGACGGACCCAAAGACAGCGCCAAAGAACCGCACGGCAATGATCTCCCCCAGCGACCGCGCCAGCGCGCAGGGGAGCACCAGCAGCGCCGACGCCGACAGGCACACCAGGTACACCGGCCGGCGCCCGAAGAGCTCGGACATGGGCGCCACCACGAGGCTGCCGCACGCCAGCCCCAGCAGGTACGTCGTGACCCCGAGCGTGACGACGGTGGCGTCATTCTCGCCGAACTCGGCCATGAGCCCCGGCAGCGTCGCCGTGTACGACGTCGAGTACAGGACCACCACCCACGTCGAGTAGCTCACCGCGAAGATTACCCACGCTTGGTACCACGCCGACCACTCGCGCGGGTTCGACCGGTCGAGGGTGTCGTCGCTGTTGTTGCTGAACGTCACCTCGAAGTCGGGCGGGCGCGACCACGCGCTCGCGGCGGTGGTGTTGGTCGCGCCCGTCCGCACGCGCGACACGTGCTCCTGGTAGTCGGCGTCGTGGTCCGGGCGGGACAGGGCATTTTCTAGTGGTGAGAGGGGGTCGGTGTTGTTTGTGTAGAGGGACGACCTGTCGTCGGTGTCGGCTTCGGTGGCGGCGGCTGGTCTTGAGGCGCGGGAGCCGGAGCGTTTGCTCTTGGTTGCGTGGCTCCGGGGGCGGGACCGGGACCGGCGACATGACGGCGGCCTTCTTTCTTTGGCGGGGGCGATCTCGAGTGACTCCTTCTCGTCCACCGTCGATGAGTTCTCGGTGTGATCGTGGTCCTGAGCGGCCTCCTCGCCTCGTCCGTCCTCCTCGGGCGCCTTCTCCTTTGCGATATCGCGGGACTCCATTGTCGGGGGCCTGCCGTGCAGGAGCGCGGCCCGGTGGTCAGCTCGGCCGGCTGCGGCCACTCGGCACGGGGACTGACGACGGTCAGAGTAAAGACGAGGTAGGTGAATTTGTGGGTAGAATTATTGTTATCCTAGAACTGATGGCAAACGAAACTGGGATGAAAATGGTGATATTTGTGAAAACTATCATAGATCCATGCAGGCAGGCTTAATGAAGTACGCCCGTCGAACGTGGGAGCAACCGCCTGTGAGTATTGGTTGTCATGCAGAAGATGCTGGTGAATCGATGATGATGTTCAAACCAGTTCTAGGTATTCAACAGACAATTCACCTTTGAGGGTATAAGGAATGAAATTAGTATCAGAGGTGTGGAAAGTGACAGGAGCAGCTCCCTGGCATTGACTCAGAAGAGTCAGAAGGAAGGAAGACTGTGACAAACATCAACAATTTTTTTCCCCGTCCTGGTATCTCCTTCTCTGTCAGAAACTTGCCCAACAGGCGCAAACGCGCATAGACGGGAGGCGGCAAGTGGGAAGGAGAGTGGAGCCCGGAGATAGCCACAGAAATCGTGCGCAGGCGGAAGCGAGTGCTGCCGTGACCGCTGCTCTGCCGTTGCCGCAACGGAGGGGGGGTTTGTGGACGGCTCCATTTACAACCGCCGCCCTTTGCTCGCTTCCCTGGCTCCCATGGTCTATCTTCTGGCTGCTGGTTGGCAGGAACTGGGCAAGTGGTTACTGTGGTAGTATGCGGGTGGGTGCTGATCGCTGCGGGCCCCCCCCGCCCCTTTGCTGGGCATATTCCGCATCCCGCATCGTGCATCCTGCACGCGGGCCCTTGTCCTCGTGGCAGAGGACAGGAGGCCGAAGGCGTTAGCGTAGATGTCGTGAGTTGCGAGGAGGGCCCCCGAGAGGTGATGGGCCCGGGGATACCCCGCAAGAGGGCTTTGCTTTTCCCAGAGGTCGTGCCTTCGATGGGCACTCAGTCATTGCATGAGGCTCTCCTATAGACGACCCGGTTACACGGCATGGGAGCACAAGACCATAGCCGCCTCGCGACTGCGGCCCAACCTAGATCCAGACCAGGCCATGGCGACCGGCATCGGGAATGACAGAAACGACATGGCTATCGTCCCAGCATGTTGCCCAAACGGCCTGCGAGTCCTCTCGATTTTCGCACCATTTTAGGGCGTCGTTGGCAAGAGGAACCGGTGTGGCACCATGGGCCCCAGGCCCGGTTTGGGATCGCTTCTTCTTGGGGCCCGTCATACGGCACAAGCCGAGCCGAGTCTGCTTCTATGCCCTTGCGTTCAAGCATGGTTATTGCTCTCTGTTGAATCTCATTGTCTGTAATGAGGTAAAAAGGCATGTTGTCGAAATATACACCCCATTCGGACGCAATAGAGTGCACATGGCAGCCCAGATCCAAACTCAATCGGCGGGGTACGACGGTGGGATGCGGTGTTCGCATGGAGCTTCCACCGTTCCGGGGTACTGAAGTCCGGGGTTGGTGGTCATTGGGATATGACTGACAAAATGCGCCAAGTCGACACACGCCTTGCCCATGACTGCCGATCCCCTCCCTCGGCCCTTCGCGTTTTCGGCCGTGGGCGGCGACGACTTGGCAGAATGTTTAACCCTTCCTAGACTGGCCACCAGGCACTTTGTGCGACTTCACGTGTGTGTGGTGGTGTGCCGGCCACACACTCATCGGAGTCACCCTTCAGGGACCCTCCGGTGCGGGACTGAGAAGATTATCCACACTGGATCCCACCTACTCTGCCGGTCGCCGGCACCGCTGCCGGCCCTCGTGTCACCGAATGCCAATGCTCCGGGCTTGTAAGTGAATCGGCGGCTCTCCACTACATAGGGAATGATGTGCTCCGGAGGAAAAAGATAAAAATAGAATATCATTCAGAAATGTGGCATTCCAAAGCCAAAACAACCACAGACACAGTCAACTCAGCAGTGTCGTGTTCCCAACCGCCCCCAACGCCGTGTCTATATTACAGTCACAAAGATCAACAACGTCACCGCCCGCCCACGATGATGAAGCTGGCGATGAAGACGACGAAACCACCAGGCCCCCTGACGCGAAGTGCTGCTGCCGGTACGACACGCCGTGCATGTACTCCGAAGCGGACAGCCCGGCCAGGAACCCGGCGAGGAGCAGCACGGCGGCCGACAGCGCCGTGAGGGAAAACTGGCCGCGCATAAAGGCCCGCTCGTCGACCCAGGTGCGCCGGAAGCGCAGCCTGCCCACCCGCATGTAGAAGAGCTCTGTCGTGACGTGCTCGCCCTCCCTGGGCATCTTCATCTCGGCGCTCGCTCGGTCCGAGTACTTGTCCTCGACCCTGTTGTTTGTTTTAATATGGTTTCGTTACTCAATTATTGATTTCTTTTGAACGAGACGGGTTCCAGTCAGCCACCGCCGTTTTAATTTTCACAGTCCCCTCGGAACCTTAACCGCATGAGGGAAGATGAAAGGTAAGAGTGGGGCATAACTTACACCAGGCTCAGGCACAAATCCCCCTTAAGCTGCGCCTTCAGCTCCAAATTCACATCGAGGTTCAGGTCGATCTTAAGCTTGGGCGTCTTGCCGTCCCCACTCCCCGCGGGCTTCGGTATAATCGGCCCCAGCCCGGACGGCCCGACGCCGCCGAGCCCGAGCAAGGAGTGGGCGCCCCCCGGCGCGTTGGGGTTCCCGCCGCCGGCCGCCTGCCTGGCCAGGGCGTTCTTGTTGCGGCGCCGCCGCCGCCGGCCGCTGCTGCTCGTCGTCGAGTGCGTCGAGTGGCCCGACACGGACGCCGTGTCGCCGCCGCTCTCGCCGTCCTTGAGCTGCTTCTGCAGGTGGTCCATGAGCTGGTTCGCCGTCGCGCTCGGCCCGCCCGGTTGTGGTTTTGGGATCGTGCCGCTTGAGTTTGGTGGGCTTGGGGGATGGTCTGGGGCGGACATTTTGTGTTGTTGTTGTGTAGGTGTGTTGTGCGCCTGGTGGAGATGATGGGTTTCGTTGACGACAAGTGTTTTGTCGTTGACTCTGGGTAATTCCTGCGTTTCGTGCAAGCGTATGGGTATTGACTCGATGTAGAGTTCTGCTCGAGCTGGCGAGTCGCGCTTCAAAACTATCCCAGGTGGCGAAGTTGGGGATGCTCGTCCGGTTCGAAGTCTATCCTGTCACAGGACAATCCGAAGACCTCGAGAGATATGGCTATTTCAGGATGGGTATATCGTCCGCAAAGCAAGGGGATGTGCGACGATAAATTCCCGTGCTTCAAGGCTTTTGCTGTACGGAGAGAATATTTGGACGAAGCTCGGAGCTGAGCTTTGATGCTTCCTGGGCAGCAAGCATTATTTTATTCTGCCCTCTCCCACTCCCAGGTGGCGAGGCATTGAACAGGGGGCAGAGCTCTTCAGCCAGCGTATTCTCTGACAAGACACTGTCAGAGCCGGGGCGGGGGAACGAAACAAAGTGAATCCCCAGCGGACGTGCCCGCCTGCATCTTGACAGCCTCGCCCAACCGGGGCCATGGTGGCGACGTTGGCGACGTTGTCCATCGTACAATGTGCTGGGGTCCTGCGACAGAGGCAGGGCGGTTGTGGCATGATGCGGGTTGTTTCTGAAACGGGAGCTCGGGTGCCCAGTCCACAGCTGTGGTTTCGAGACTCGAGTTGCACCCAGTTGCACCCTGCGGCACCCTGCAGGGTCCCAAATGTCGACTGCGGGAAGAGCCGCCCCACCCCTGCGCTCCTCCGTGTAAGTGCATGGCTTAATCCATGGTCTCTTGACGTCTAGACCATGTACTCTGTTTTGATGCCTCTCATTGAGTGGCCAAACAGCCGAATATGCTGCTCAAGACGAGTACGGAAGTTTTTGGCTCCACTTCCCCTTTTACAGCCGACACGGACCATGTTACACGCTCAAAATCTACAGTCTGAGGGCTCAAGGTTTCTTTCCATTTCTAATCTGACTCGGTCACTATCAGTGCTTGATGGTGACAGGTCGGCAATGAGGGTTCCCCTGTTTCCTGGGGGGGATGCATGGGTCTCTTTTGAATGTCCGATGAAACATCCAGGCTTGTTGAGACCAGGGGAGCAACCATCCTTGCCCAGCTCTTGTGTACTGGTCAGGTCGGAGACCCTAGAGAAACACTCTGATTTGATCTCGCGAGCTTGGGGCAGTTGGGCAATGATGTGACCTGGCGGATCCCGGGGTCAAAGAAACTCTCCGGCTTCGGGGGATCTGATTTACGACTGGGGTCGGCGTGACTGCCTTCCATGGGATGAACCATATCACCGCCCGACGACCACTACCTACCTGTTTGCTGTCCCCTCGCATATCTGGCAGGGGGTAATCAGAGCGAACAGGCCTTGTGCATGAGGCACGATCAACCAGCCTCATGATAACGTCCGTCACCGCAGTAATGCAGCGTTGCTGGCCCGTGTGGACTATTTCATGTAGCTGACGAGATATCCAAATTGACAGCAATTACTTTGCCGCCGAATAGTCAGTCAGTGTGATGGTAGCGACATCCTCTCAGCCTCGTGTAAGCCCCATCACATACATTATTACAGTAACACAGCCACATACTCAACAGCACGAAATATAATTCTAGAGGCCATATAGCTTAATTTCTGACCAGTTACCTAGAGGAAGTTATCCCACAGGAGGTTATCCTATAGGAGGTCTTCCCATAGAGGTCTTCCTACAGGAAGTTATCCTTTAACAGCTCATCCTATTAAAAGTTATCCGATAGGAAGTTAAGCAGTAATTACTACCCAGATGGCCAGGTAATTCACTACACATATGCCGTGGTCGCATAGCAGACACCCAAGTGAAGCTCGTGCTAGTTACAAGGCTGCAATACCGTGGGCATATTCCCCGCATGCCGGCACTTCCTCGCTTATGTGACGGGTCGTCAAGCCTGCTGACTGAGCGATGAGGTTCTTCGGGCACGGATTCGGCTCCGGAGCTTGCTTTGGGGACTATATGATTAATGCTGGTGTTAATTACAGCCAGCAACGACAACTTATATCCTGATTGTCCGCGCCGCGGTAACGGCAAGTCCGTCTTGTTTGTGAGCGGGAAGCAGACTTTTCTTTAATCGGTTCATATTGCACGGACGAGAGACAAGCCTCTGTTTCAGACGCTTAATCTGTGCAATGCAAGCCATCCGTAATTATCACGGGAAATTATTCACGGTTGCTTTTGACGAGAGCTGAGGCGATTATGGTACACAAATCTCACTGTACAACGTTGCATCTTGACCTCGAATTCATGTAACAATCTCGAATTAGGCGAGGTCTCGTGTTGGAATCTGGCAAAAATAACCAGCTGTCATGAAATCCTGAAACAAATCTCTGTCTTACATAAATTTTGCAGGACATCTTGCGTGACGACTGCTGCACGTGAGCAGAGGATACTCGACGTCAAAAGAAGTTCTTGACGGGCTGAAAACGCCACACAAATGGATTTCAAAAGTGTTGATGGTGGTCAATTTTCATGATGTCTGTCGACTAATCGTGCATATGTTTTCAGCCTGGACATATCAATTTTTTCTTGTTTCTCTGGGTGAGCTTTATTTTGTAGAGGAGGCTTTGGCCACACTCATTAGATAGCGATCTACCTGGAAGGTGGGAGTTCAAATGATGTGCCTCGTCTTCAGCCCATTTCTCGGTGTAAGCATGGTCCCGCAACTACTCCCAAATAGTATCTAGGCTTGTCTGCAACATTTCAAAGCATGGCAAATGTGGTAGCTTCCAACACTACGTTCGATTGTGCTGATTACGCAACTATTGATACAACAATTAGTCGTTTTGTTCCTGGTTATGCACATGGTAGTTTTCCGTTCAAGTACTATTGCAATTGATCATTCTGCATAAGGAGAGAAAGGATTGGTCTGGACCGCAAAAGGTGTTGCTAATTCTGCAAAGATTCTATTTATCACAGTACCCAAAATAACACTTCAAGTGCTTTCAAAGCAAGCCAACATTTGCTTGACCTACACGATGCAAGCGCATTCTGATGAACTAGCAGGGCCGTAGATACAAATGTACGAAGGCGCGAGTATAACTTGGAAAGCTCGTTTCTCAGTGCTCAGCCTCAGCACAAATCCGTTGCGCATCTGTACTGTGTCATTAGCGATGCAAACACAATGTGTGCTAGATCAAGGTTATGAGTTATGATGGACTAGACACAAAATTGGACACTTCTTTGCGTGTGTTCAGATGACATTTGTCAATGTTTTTGCCTGCCAATTGCGACTGATCTAGTGTGAAGGCTCATCCCGCCCAGTGAAGGCCAGAGCAAGTAAAATCATCGGGCCCATTGTGATAAACGGCGTCACGCTCCGTGTGTAGGTTTTACTAGGAGCTCATTAATTCACTTAATTTGAGCCTTATGTGTCCTGCACGCCTACAACAGCAGTCCACACTCATCTTCCAGCGTCTGTTAACCCAACATCTCCAGTCCCAGACAACATCATCAGATTTTCCGCTTGCCGGTCCCCCTCCAAAAGCGCGTGTCAAAATCCACAAAAGTCCACTTGTACCACTCTAGTACTGGCAAAGACATTCCATCAAGAAGCAACGATGGTGTCCACCAGATCGACGAGCAATCGCTCCCAGCCAGAGCCCAAGCAGCATCCCACCATCACCGGTCGCGTTGCGAAGAAAAAGAAAGCCACCAGAGTCAAGGTGAAGGGAAATGACTTTATGGCAGCTATGACAGCTGAAGACTGCGAGGTCGAGACCAAGCTCATGAGGCAGATCAGTCTTGGTGAGGTAAGTCTGCATGAGTTTCGCCACTCGCTCCACGGACATGGGCACAGTGAAGGCTGACTTCGATTCGTAAACATCTAGATCATCTACTCCAATCGCTTTGATCCTCCGTGGGAAAATTATCCCCGCCTGTCTCTCATGGGGCTGCCTGGCCACTTACGAGACAAGATCATCAATCTCATCTTGCCGATCCTCCATCAGTCTCACCAGAAGGCCAGCCAGGTGGTTTCAAATGATGAAGAGAACTTTCCGGGCCAACCCTTCAAATGCAACTACATCCACCCCATCCTGTGGACTTGTCGCCAGCTGCGCTACGATTATGGCAACCTCTTCTGTACGTAACCAGCACACAGCACCTGACCCAACAAATGCCCCTCCTCGTCGCATCAACTTCGCAGGAACGCTAACACGGTCATCGCACCCCAATCACAGTGACCAACAACCACTTCGTCTGGCCCATCCCCCTCAGCTGGAGCTCCAAGAAGATCACCCGCTTCACGCAGCACGCAGCCTCCGTCGGCGTCCCCGACTTCCCCCTGTTCATGGACCTGAGCACCCGTGTCGATGAGCCCGGCTACAAGCAGTACCCGCACATGCCTCTGGTGGAGGGCTGCCGCTCGGAGCTCGACCGCTGGATGAAGGAGGTGTTCTACGGCGTCGAGACGAGGGTCCTCGTCAACGACTACCCGCTCCGCCGCGACGACGGCCTGATTGCTCACTTCCTCTATCAGGCTCAGCAGGTAAGTGCGTCGGGGCTGAGCTTCCCACGTCTTTTCCCTGATCGTCGCTCTTTTGCTTCTCCTCAGTATTTCAGTGACTGACTTGACATAATCTAGTATCGGGAGCAGGGAAAGAGCTGGGAGCAGCTCAAGGAGAGCCTGGAGGAGGCGTGGGAGGCTTTCCTGGAGCGGCGGTCCCTAGCTGAGGTAAACCTGGGGAAGGACGTCAATACCATGACTGCCTTGTACAAGGCGAGCAACGAGAGGCTGGAGGCAGCTCGAGCTTCAGGTTTGGGCCTCGGCGAAATCTCTTAAATGTCAAGCAGAACGTGACTAGCGTCGAACAGAATGACATCGAACAGAATGATATGGGGCAGCATGGGGCAGAGTGGCATGGAACAAGACGACATGGAGAAAAATGGCATGAAGCAGCACGATATGGGTACTGTTGGCAAGAGCAACTTGCGGGAGGCTGTCAGAGTCCCCCTATTCATATGCCAGACAGCATGTGCCACAACCTTGTGTTTGTGGGAAGTCCATTGGCACAGTGTCTCGTCTGGGAGCTCTCGACTTCTGTATAGACGAGCCGGATCACAATTGAAACATGATAGACTACTTCCAACGGTTACACAATCCTTGATTTGGACTACGTATGGTTTAGATGAGTTTACTTACATCAAAATCACCCTCCGATCTTGAGTCTGCCTTGAAGCCGACATTTGTGGCAGTGACTGGCTGACTGACACAGTGACAAGCAATGACAGAAACACAACTGCCCAGTAGATCTAATGACCTACAAGATTCTAACAATCCTAGCAACACCCATATCATCTTCCCCCGGAACCACCCACGACCTCACCTACGCGCACACGCAAGTAATTAAACGTCAACAACCGCCCGTGCCGCGCAAGGCAACCAAGAACACACGGCAGCATCCCCCGCCTCCCCCCGGGCCCGGTCACACGCAAAAGTGCAACCTACCTGATCCCAGAGGCGGGATCGGGGTGCAACGCTGGCTGCTAGGCTGGGCTGATGGGTGATCTGATCCAAACCCCCCGACGGCCCTCTCTTCCCGATGACGCGGCCGGCCTGCGCATGAACGGCCGTGTCCGCGCGGTGGAAGGTGTGGATACACAGGTATCATCATATGATACGGGGCTCAGATATATGTACGACATCGACTGCATGAAGTTCCCGCCGCCAGGCGTTCAGGGGAGAACGAAAAACGTCGGACGGAGGCGGTGCCTATGCCCCCACCCCCAATGGCATGAAGAGGACACGGCATACACGCCCATACCCTTGCCCACATGCGATGTGGCTGCAGGACGGGAGTGTTCCCAGCTATAATCGCACGGCAGGCATGTATAGAACAAAAAAGAAAAAGAAAAAAAAATTGAAGAATTCTCGGAAGCCTCGACCGATCCTGCCGCATCAAGCGCCGCGGCCCTGGACCCTTCCCACGGGCCGGCCAAGACCCGGTCGCAGAGCAATCCTCCGGGGGCCACATCCCAACCGACTGAATGCGAAGTGCGTAACCTACTGTATTACTGTATCGTGTGTACTATACGTAACAATAAGTCGGTCCCCCTGTGTTGTTCGTTTAGTTCACAGGTGTCGGCTTGCTATCAGACAAGGCCAAACCCCACAAGTTTAGTTGGCCTGAGGGGTGGGCGGTGCAGGTCGATCACCGCATGAAAAGAAGAGAAGGGTGGTGGAGCCCCCCGCTGGGTCCCCACGGGTTGATGCCGATCATTCGGGGGGGCGAACACCATGTCTTGCCTGCCTTTGAACCCCACCCGCTTCCGCTGCGACGGTGGACGGGGATAAGAACAGTCGATTCTTCGTCTTCCTGCCAGGGCAACCAGGTTTGAAAGCTTCATCCCCGGAGAAAAGGTTCCTGCATGGTGCCCTTCCTGCGGGTGCAATAACGTACGCACTTGCGCAATCACATATCAGATTTTCAAAGGGGGGTTTGGTGGGGGAGAGTGGGAGCGAAGGGGGCGGGATGGCTGGATCGACCATGGTAGGAGTGCAGTTATGGTTCGTGAACGAGCCGGAAGGTTTGGTTCGCATGCGCTGATGCGATATTGTCCCTGCCCAATCTTCTCCAACCCTCTTTCTTGCTGTCTGTCCTAACCCCCCGTGCCTGGCTGGCTGGCGTCTCCCCTGATCGCCGTTGCGAAAAGTGATCGACCAATCGCCTCGGGTCGCCGCACAAGGGGGGGGACGTTTGCCAAGCATCGGTCATGAATGATTGAAGAGACCCTGAAACTTGGATCTGGAGTGGGGACCAGGTGGGACACCTTGACGGGGGCGTAAATTAAGATTAGATGTGGACATTGTCTTTTCTGCTTTTGAAAGTATCGCGGCTGCGGGAAGCGGGAGAAAAAGCAAAATTTGGCGCAGGTGCCAGCTGCCAGATGCCATGCCAGGTGGGCATCGACGTAAGAGGAAGTCGATGGGCGCGCGCGTTGCCTCGGAAGGAAATGCTCGAGGCGCCGTGTGCTATGCGTATGCGTCCGCTGTAATAAGGGCAGCAAGCCACCAGATGGGCTAGCTCGTCTCTTGGGATGACGAGAGAGACAGTGTCAGTGCTTCACATACTATCACTTGTTCTGCATCGGTAGATCTATGTTTCGAGTCTGTGCTCCCCAATCCATCATCCCTGTGGGGCTCAATGGTGGTGACGTACCGAACAGTGATGGACGGTACGTGTTCTGTCGTTGGCAGACGCGATACCGAGGGCCTGTTACTGGGTATGGAAGCCCCGGAAGGACTATCGATGGGAGACGTCAGCTCCAGGTCCGTGGGTGCCGAGGCAGCGTCACATTTCCGTCTGTAGTCTCGAGTCTAAGGGACCCGACACGAGGTTTCTGACAGCGACGGTGGTGATTGTGGTGGTGATTGTGATGGCGATGGTGATGGTCGTGAGATGAAGAAGCACGGCGCCCCCCAGAGGCGTCCACGTGCACAGCAAAAGTGTTTCTGACACTTGCCCCTTGCAGCTAGCCAGATGGTAGCACGGCTCCCAACCCCTGACTAAAACATGCGCGGTTGCGTCTTGGAATTCCTTGGGTGTAGCGGATCTCTATTTTTAACAAGGGCTCGCTTCCGGGCGGTCCTAGCAACAGTCATATTTGCACCAGGGACATTGTGGCGGCCGCCACGATTCGGTCTCTCAGTATTGTTTTGGCTTTTCTCACATCACCTTAAAACGCCAAAAAGGCGGCGTACCGAGGCTGTCCTTTTGTCGAGCACACATAAGCTCGGTTCCAACGGACTAGCCGCCGTGCGTTGCCACTGGCGTGAGGTTATTCCCGGTCCTCGACAACGATAGACCCGGGGCAGTATCCCACGACCATCCATGCTAAATCCTCCTTTGGCGGAGCCGAGATGAAAGCTGCCTCACGCTTCCAGCGCACTATTCGCCAGTGCGTCAGCCTCACGATTCTTCGCACTCGGCACGCACCAGAATTGGAAGTATAGGCCGCCGTCGTCGCCATAGGTCATCTCGTCAACTGCCTCGTGGATCTCCCTGAGCTTGTCAAAGTGAGCCACCGGCTGCCCGTTCGGTCCCATCCCATCGTCCTCGATCCATCCCCCGACCCACATTGACATGGCCTGGCAGAGATACTCCGAGTTGGAGCGGATCTTGATCTTCTGCAGGGTCATGTCGCCATGGCAGATACCCCTGATGGCACGATAGCTTGGGACAGAGCCTCGATCTCGGCACGAGACCTCGTCTGTGGGCAGGAGGGGCTGAGCCGACCGCTAGAGTTGAATCGGGAGCCTGAGCCGAAAAAGACACCCCATGAGGCGCGAGCCGTCGTCGGTGTCCCGATGGCACGAGATGCACCGTCAATGGAGACCACCAGTGACATCTTGTCGGACTCAATCGCCTATGTGCTGGGGTGAAGTATCTGCAGATGGCTGACTTGCTTCTCTGCCGAGTAGGTGATGATCTCGGCCATTGGCACAGGCCGATGCATTCGGCTTTAGCCGGGGAAGAACATCCGCTCGATTTCTTCACCAACGTCGTTGACTGCACTGCCATCGCCGTGACGTGTGAGCTCGTGACTGATGTGACTGATATCGTGGCTTCGTTGACATCTTGGATGGGGGGCAAGGCTCACTTAAGCTTTGCAGAAGCGGCAGGCTCTTTTGTACTCCGGAGTGCTGTGATTGGTACCTGGCCATGTGGGCAAGTAAGAAGGAAGAAACACAAACAATTGGCACGCGGTTGACAACGGTGACCAAGCTCCAACACAATCTCGCCAGGGGCAAGCCCCTTGGAGATCTGCTGCTACACAGCAAGAGGTTTGTAGAAGACCAGTTTGTCCGTGGAATGTTCGGGGCGCGCGCCCGCACGATATCAGGGTCACAGCAGAGCTACAGTCCAAACCTTGGAGGGCTGATGGGTCCACGCGTAAAACAACGACCAGAGCGTAAATGAGGCCCGAATTTGGGCCTCGCTGTTGAACTTTGTTTCTCAGATGGAGGGGCTGGCACTCTCGCGTGGAATCGCAGGGTGGTTCGTGCAGACAATCAAAGCCAGTGATAGAGTTTACCGAAAGCTAGCGGCAGGTGGTGGTTGACCCTCTCGGAGAGTTTCTGCTCAAGTCAAACGGCTTTCCAAGGGCGGCTGGTCCTGGTCGCGGGCCAACCAGACCCGTCTGAGCCAGTTAGAGACGTATGCCCCTCACCACCTTGTTGCTCCCCTGCAGCATCCTCAAACACGCCTGTCTTGACAGCCACCCGAGCCCAGAGACGTGTCGTCGAGTCCCCAAGGATATGAAGGGACACACCCAAGGAGAGGCCGACCGAGGTTTCCGGGAAACTGCTGCAGAACAATTACTACGGGACGTGGGGGTCCCTCGCATGTGCAAATGTCCCAATGAGTTGTTCGCATCTCGAGACTCGAGAGCAAGGTTGGATAGAGAAGCAAGGAAAGCAAGTTCTGAGTGCAAGACAGAAAGGTAATGTGGCGCCAGGACGTCATCGGGCCTGTGGAACGAGGTGTCCTCCAATGTTCCAGCGCCCGATGTTTACATCTTGCGATGGTGCAGCCATGGCTTCGCCGACAGGGGCAGAATGCGGCCCGATGTCGACAGTCAGATGTGGCTTTTTTCGTTCCATCTGGCCGGGCCTGTCGTCTTCTAGGGCTGGCCGGAGGAGCAGCAATTCAGGCCGCACACAGCCCAAGGGAATCAATCAGCTCACGCTACGTATGCTGTGTGTGTCGCTGCGAAAAGTGATGTGATGTGATGGGCGTGGGTGTGAGCGGACTGGTCTCATTGTCCGTGATCGATCGTCAGGGCCGGAGGCGAAGAGTGCATGTGCCTGCTGCCTACAACTTGTACCTTGGCCTCACGAAGAGGTGAGCGAGTTACTCTCTTCGTCCGAACTTGGAGATGGTCAGATGCACTTGGCCCAGCGCCAAACGGAACATTTGATGGGAGGGGGCCCACTCTGAAGCGGTTGCGCCTGCGTGCCCCTGGTCGATGCAGCCAGCACCTGGGAGCACTGCAGCATTGCGGGTTCTGTATCCATTCCTGGGCAGGTCGACTCTCTCACGGCCTGCCACGTCGGTCCTCTGAGCATGAACTCGGAATGAACGTGAGGAGGCCGGGTGAGTGAGGCATAACCAGATCACCAGGGGAAGACCAAGGCCGGACGGGCTGAGCAGGACAATACACGTGTTGCAGAACCGGAGCACAGAGTCGAGTCTTCCTTGCTCGATCATGCCTACCGTTGTGGTGAGGTCGAGGGCGAACCTTGAGGGACCTCGAGGAATCTTGGGGCCAATCTGACAGTCTGCACTGCAGCGCTTGCGTGCAGCACATGTGGACGTATTCGTATTCTTGAAAAGCAGCAGCTATCGTGCGTTTCTACCACGGTAGACCTGCAGGAGGACGGAAAAGAAAACAAGACAGGCAGACGATAACTCGTGCAGATGTGCACATGTGTTGTTATCGTGCGGCTTGGGCAGTAATATAATATAGGATGCAACGTGCAATATAGCCTCAAAGTGCTCGCAGCAACCCCCCCTCCCCCAAAATCCCTTCCCCCCCCTCCTCCCACCCTCCACCCTCCTTCACAAATACTCTGAAACAGCTCACAATTTTGCACACGAGCACTGCAACACGCTAGCCCTTCTCAGCCACGCCACCATCCAATCCCTCCTTCCCGTTCCAGCGCTGCAGAGTTGCAGTTTCCCCAAGCGCATCGGTAGCGGGAAAGCGCAGGGCCAGCAGGGTGCAGGGCCACTGGGCCAGCAGCAGGGCCTACTGTGTGTGGTAGAAGCCGCGGTGGCGGGTGGGCAGGTGCAGTGCAGGGCAGGGCAGGTGCAGGTACAAGTGCTAGTTCCAAGCTGTAGTAGGCAGGTTGGCAGGGCCCAGTTCAGTTGCCCAGCAGAACAGAACTCGAGAGGGGCAGTGTGACTGACCGAGTGATAACCAGCGCAAAGGTGAAAGTGAAAGTGGGCTTGTCCACTCATCTCCGTCTGGTGCCTGTGTGCCTGTGCCTGGCTCCTCCCAAGTCCCAAGTCTTCCCTCCCTCCGTCAATAACCCTCCATCGCCATCATCGACGCCCCCCCTCCCTATCCACAGTCGCCCGTCACCCATTCCGCCTGTCCGCCCACCCACTCACACACACACACACATCCATCGCATCGCCCTCCAGCCATCCGTCGCCCATCCTCCACGGCCTCCTCTTAGACTCCATCCACATGCACCTACATACTGCATCTATCGCGCAAGCAATTGACTCGCCTCTCCCTCCTTTCTCGTCCCCTCTTCCTCGCTCGAAGCGAAGCGCGGCAAACCAGACCAAACAACAGCAGAGCAGAGCCACCCGAAGCTGCACGCCCGCTCACTCTTAATCACCACCAGCAACAGCCCAAATCCTGACTGTTCGTCCCCACTGCGCCGAATCGAGCAACCATACGCCGACAGACGACATTCGTCCACCCTGCTTGCTACCGTATCCAGATCGGCAAGGTCCTGTTCCTGTTCTGACAACGTCCCGCTTTTCCTCTTTGTTAGGGCGCTCGCTGGTCGACAATCAATCGCGCTGATCACTGTACGCATGCGCCTTTGAGCCCCCAAAGGCGACCACCCAAACTACGCATCTCGTTCCGCTTTCACTGCCTTTGCCCTTTCTCGACCGCCCGCCCACCTTGGACCTAACATCCTCGAGCCGACTTTTTTGGGTTGACAGTCCGGCGCCTCGTCAACGACCCGATCATAACGCCGTCACACTTGCGATCGGCCGCCCAGTCCAATTCGATTGCTGTGCCCCCGCGGTTCCAATTGTCGGCGCGCCCAAAGTCTGAACGAGCAGCGGTCGACGCACGCGCGCACACGCACACGCACACACACACACACACACCACCACCAACCACCACCACCTGAACGGCGGCCTACGCAGCGCCCCCCGCCCAGCCGCCGACCCTCGACGACACACACGACCTATTGTCTTGCGAGACATTGTCCAATTTCCGCTGCGAGCCGAGTGAAGACACCTTCCAAGCGCCCTGTAGCATCCTGCTACACACATTCCAGAGGTTTCGGGTGCTATCTCGCCCGGCCCCCTGAGATTGCCCTATCTACACGGCGTCGGAACTCATCGTGAGCATGTCCGTGATGCTGCAAACTCCTTCCAGGGCCTCAACCGCATCTTCATCCTCCTACCAGGCCCTCTCCCGCCAGAACACCATGTCTTCATACGATGGCTCGCGGTCAGCCCGCCAGTCAAAACGGTACTCCATGTCGGCATTGTACATGTCAATGTCGGCACAGGAGACCGACTTGGAAATAGAAGACGATCTTGCCAAAGGTTCGTTTGCCCTTCCGAATTCCGAGCCATGTCCCAGTACTTACTCTTCGCAGCCCAAAAGATACTCCGCGACCTCAAGTCCAAGATTTCCTCCCAATCCAAGAAGAACTTCGTGCTTGAAAAGGACGTGCGCTACCTCGACTCTCGAATTGCCCTGCTGATCCAGAATCGCATGGCTCTGGAGGAGCAGAACGAAGTCGCCAGCCACTTAGAAGACGCGACAGACATTCAAGAGGGAGTCTTCCCAAACGACGACAAGACGCAGAGATATGGCAACCTCATGTTTCTGTTGCAATCGGAACCCAGGCACATCGCGCACCTCTGCCGGCTTGTGTCCATGTCCGAGATTGACTCCCTGCTGCAGACAGTCATGTTCACCATCTATGGAAATCAGTACGAGAGTCGTGAAGAGCATCTGCTCCTAACCATGTTTCAGGTTCGCTTCCCTTCGGCGTGCAGGTCGGATCTGTTGCTAACTTGCGCTTCAGTCTGTTTTGACGTACCAGTTCGATAACACCCCAGAATACTCGTCCTTGCTTCGCGCCAACACACCAGTTTCCCGGATGATGACAACGTATACGAGGAGAGGCCCGGGTCAGAGCTTCTTGAGAGCGGTGCTTGCGCACAGGATTAATGGCCTCATCGAGCTGCACGATCTGGACCTCGAGATCAACCCCCTCAAAGTTTACGAGCGCATGTGCGATCAAATCGAGCAGGACACAGGCAGTCTTCCGGCATCTCTGTCAAGGGGCATCACTGCTGAACAGGCCGCGGAGAATGCTCAGGTTCAAGCTATTATCGAACCCAGACTCACCATGCTTACCGAAATTGCGAACGGCTTCCTGTCGACCATTATCGACGGTCTGGACGAAGCGCCGTACGGAATCCGCTGGATCTGCAAGCAAATTCGCAGCTTGACGAAGCGGAAGTACCCCGATGCCAACGACCAGGTTATTTGCACACTGATCGGAGGATTCTTCTTCCTGCGCTTCATCAACCCCGCCATCGTCACGCCGAAGTCGTATATGCTGATAGATGGAACACCGGCGGACAAGCCGAGAAGGACCTTGACTCTGATCGCAAAAATGCTGCAAAACCTTGCAAACAAGCCGTCCTATGCGAAAGAACCCTACATGGCCAAGCTGCAGCCATTTATCCAGTCGAACAAGGAACGGATCAACAAGTTCATGCTTGATCTATGCGATGTGCAAGACTTCTACGAAAGTTTGGAGATGGACAACTACGTGGCGCTTTCCAAGAAGGATCTGGAGCTGTCTATCACGCTGAACGAGATCTATGCCATGCACGGCCTTATCGACAAGCACCGGAATGAAATCTGCAAGGACGAGAACTCGCACCTGCACATCATCATGTCCGAGTTGGGCCCCTCTCCCCCACAGGTGCCAAGGAAGGAGAACAGGGTGATCAACTTACCACTATTCAGCAGATGGGAGTCGGCCATGGATGACTTGACCGCCGCGCTCGATATCACCCAGGAGGAGATCTACTTCATGGAGGCCAAGAACGTCTTCGTACAGATCATGCGCTCAATTCCATCGAGCAACGCCGTTCAACGAAGGCCCCTTCGCCTCGAGCGCATTGCCGATGCAGCAGCGACATCTCGGAACGACGCGGTTATGGTCCGCAAAGGTATCCGTGCCATGGAGTTGCTGAGTCAATTGCAGGAGCTGCGAGTCATAGACAAGTCCGATCAGTTCGGCTTACTGCGAGATGAGGTCGAGCAAGAACTGCAGCATCTAGGGTCTCTCAAGGATGCGGTCCTTGTGGAGACCTCTAAGCTTGACGAGGTCTACAAGACGATTCGCGATCACAACACGTATCTGGTCGGCCAGCTGGAGACGTATAAGAGCTATCTACACAATGTCCGCAGCCAAAGTGAGGGTACCCGACGGAAACAGCAGAAGCAGCAGGTTCTTGGTCCCTACAAATTCACCCACCAACAATTGGAGAAAGAAGGGGTCATCCAAAAGAGCAACGTGCCGGACAACAGGCGGGCGAACATATACTTCAACTTCACGAGCCCATTACCGGGAACTTTTGTCATTTCTCTGCACTACAAGGGCAAGTACAGCAGCTCCAGGGCTGAAGATTATCCGGCATCATTGGTGACTTTGTTACTGACATCCATCCCAGGGCGTAACCGCGGCCTCCTGGAGCTCGATCTCAAGCTCGACGATCTTTTGGAAATGCAGAAAGACGGGCAGGACGAGCTGGACCTCGAGTATGTCCAGTTCAACGTGCCCAAAGTTCTTGCCCTTCTGAACAAGCGATTCGCTCGGAAGAAAGGCTGGTAAATAATAGATTGTCACACGTCATTCAGCGCTGTGTGCATTCCTAGAGAGTGGGGCGAGCGTTGGGTCACCGACAGTGGCCTACTTCTTCACACAACACATATCTCACGATCGGTTATTCTGCCTTCTCACCATACATCATGTATCGCCTAAGGGACTGTCGGCGTTTTGGAGCCGGCGTGCACGTTTATACTCCTTGATACCACCGCCTATGCGCAACACCGTCTTTCAGGTCGCCCACCTACACCTTCACCTTGCCGTCTATATATCCCGACCGACAAAGTCGTTTTCACACTGCACCGCTCCCCGACCCCTGGGGCGGCACGCCGACAGGCACAGCCTCTATCAATATCTAATTCTTTTGGTGCGGCCTTTATTCGTGGCGATTTTTGAAACCCGCTTGTTTCTGTCATGCGTTCCATTCGGCTCTGTTATTATAGGACAACATTAATGGTGGCTGGCTATGCTTCGGCTGGACCGGCGGCTATTTGGCTTCGCTACACCGGTGGTGTGAAAGGGGCGTCTTTATTTGTCATTTTCCTCTTTGAACCAGCGGCTTTCAGACGGCAGTTGTTGGAGTTGATCAGCTTCTAGTGTTCCTCCTCAACTGCCAACCCCCGGGTCCTGTCAACCTTTTGAAGTTTTGTTCATTACTTTTGGCTTGGTGCCACATGCCTGAGTAGAATCTTGGTCCTGTGGTGAAAATCGAGGGATGTGAGAGATCGAAAGGAGGGCGCCTCTATGAGTTGTTACACTTGCGAGACACGGAGGAGGATAGTCGACGTCTTTTGGTTTTCTTTTTATCATTCATGGGTGGAATCTCCGAACGGACGTTCGAGGACGGGGGGCTTTTCTGGGGTGGGCCGGGAAGGGACTTCAGGCGATGGCACAAGGACACGAGAATGATTTTTTGTGTTTTTGTTTTCTTGCTCTTTTTTGCCGTTTTCTTTTGCCTTCTTTTCTTGGAATGGATGATTTGGCTCACGTTCTTCATGTGTATGCTGCCCATGGTATAGATGAGACAAACATGGAATTGATGTTGCGAAAACCTTTGATCTCTCTCTCCCCGTTATCGGACAATACCTGCTGCTTGGTGCTCTTTTCCCTTGACTCGCTTGACATGCTAGCTCTGTCCTATGAGTGAGTGGATGTAGTTCATGCGTAGCTATCTATCTATTTGTTGACCACCCACCAGCCGGTCGCGTTGGCTTGCGAGGAGGGGTCTTCGTGACACGTGCTTGCTGCTTCTTGTCTTGATGATTCTACGTGTGTGTGTGTGTACTAGATGTATGAGCGGTGCGACGCTGGCCTTTGATCTGGTGGTCAGGCGAGGCCTTTTCCATCGGGTGGGTGAGCTCGTGTGGGTGGGGCTCAAACAATCGTCCACGTCGAGACATGCTGTGGCTCCCGTGGTGTATGCGTGCTCTTGGAGTATTTCTGTCGCTTCTGCTCTTCCTCCCACTTCTCAGGGATCGGCTGTCTTGTCCCTTTTCCCATCCCCGTGTCTGGCTGTCTGGCTGGCTGTCTATGGAGATCCAGTGCTCACCCTGCCCATCTCCGCCATCATCATGTCTTCTGGTCCGTGACGCCCAAGAGTCTTCCCTACACAAGACGTGTTCGGGGCCGGCCAACTGTGCATGCATGGCCAACTAAGTCAGGGATGGAAGGGGCGGGCGCCGATTTTGTTCCTGGGAGCCAGCAGTGAGCCCTCTGGGAGAACATGTACCTTGCGAACAAGCGGGATGAGGCAATATATGTACGGGGTCAAGCTTGGGATACTCCACGTCAATTCTCTCAGCAACCCGGGTCCAGCCATGTGACCAAGGAGCTCCATTGATCGTGTGAGCCACTCGATGTTGGCCGCAACGATGAATGCGCGCGGCACAAGCGACTGTTATAGGTCACTATGCCTAGTCGACTACATATTGATCCCTATCTACTATCCCCCGAGGGGGTGCCGTTGGAGCTGGGTAAGCTCACAACAACGGCATGTTTCCCCAATGCTTCGGTGTCCTCTGTGCGACCTTCCGCTGCGGATGGATGAATCTCCTCGCCCGCTGCTTTTGGTTCATCGTAATTACTTCACGATGAGGAAGGATGTGGCGTGATTCCGCAGTGTTCGTCGTGCCGAGGGGAGCCACGGAGTGTCTTGATCGGCAGCCGATTTGAATACACTCTGCGAGGTGTCCTGCTGTGAACAGATCTTCAGCGCCAAACTTAGGCGAAGCGCCTGAGTCTCGTCCATCATCGGCTTTGCACATATCCCTTGTTGGCGATCGTCCCGGCGGGCAAGGCCAGGAGCCACATATCGATCACCGCCGCTGGCCGAGTGGACAATCCTCGGACCAACCTATGACAGCCATCAAGGCACCTCTTCCAGCCAGAACCGCCGATGGCCGTACCATTTCTTTGCGAGGAACCCAAAGCAATACCACACGTCACATCGCGGAGCAGAGTGCGTGTAAATTTCGGTCCACAATGCTCGCCCGTGTTCACCTGCCCTGGAACTTCTCCTTCCACCCGCCCTTCTCAAACAGCCACAGCGCCTCGACAGCATACGACCTGCTACCCCTATGACCCTGACCCTCGGGCACCTCAGCCGCCTCGAGCAAACTCTCAATGACCTTAGCCTCCTGCGCCGTCCGCCAAAGCCCCCGGGCGAGGTCGCCGGCGCCATCCTCCCCGCCGCCGCTGCCGCTGCCCCACTCGCCCTGGCCCAGCCTGAACAGGATCCGCCCCAGCGTCTGGAACGCGACGCAGCGCTGCGCGGGCACGGCGCTCCGGGCCAATATGCCCAGCTCGCCGACGGTGTAGCCCGCGGCCTCGGGGGCCTGGCCGTGGTGGTGGAGCCCCTTCGTCACGGGGATGGCCCTGCTCGCGGACGGCGGGACCAGGCGGCCCTTGAAGTCGAAGCGCAGGGCGGCGATGGACAGCGACTGCTGGCCCGGGTAGTAGGGGGACTCCTGGTCGGCGGCGGACCCCGGGGTCGGGATGGGCGCCATCCAGGCCAGCCGCGTGGGGTCGGCGGGGAGGTTGGGGAAGTACTTTGAGTGTAGCGTCTCCAGAAAGTCTGGGTCGGATGGGTCGAGGTCGGGCAGGGGCTTTGGGTGGGGGAAGTGCGTGGTGTTTGCGGCGAAGGTGTCGGCGGCTGCGGATGGGGATGGTTTCGATGGGTCGAAGAGGTCGGCGGGTGGTTCTGGCGGCGGGGCGTCTTCGTCGAAGTGTACTGTCTTCTTCGGCTTTTTCTCTTTTGGTGCGGGGGCAGTCGTGTCGTCTACCACGATCGCAGGGGCTTCTTGAGGTTTCGGGGGCTCTGCCGTGTTGGCATCTTCGTCTGCAGGTTCGTCAAACGGCGAGGGTGCGGTCGGCTGGTCGAGGGTGGCCCTCTTGAGAAGCATTTGGATCAAGCTGGGATCGAGGCGATCCAAAAGTTCTTGTCGCTCCTCTGCTATCTGGTCTGGAGACATGGAAGCCAAGATTTCCCGATTCTCGCGGTCGATCGCAGCCTGCTCCATAGTTGAGCCTGGGCGGGCTGACTGAGGAGTTTGCGCCGGAGCTGCCGGGGCCGGCCGTGTCGATGCTGTTGGGGCATGTTGAGGTTCAAGAGCAATGGCGTCGGCGCCCTGTCGTTGCTTCTTGAAAGCTGACACTCTTGTCCGCTTCTTGTGCTCGGGAAAGCCGGTGGTGTTGGACTTGGGCTGCGGGAAGCTCGGCGGCTTGACGGCGCCTACATCCTTCTCTTTGATGTCGAGGGAGAAGTCCATGGTTTCTCTCGATGTGGGAGGGGACAACGATGCAAATAAACAGAGACAGGAATCTATGACCTGTACCACCTGCGAAACCACTGTGCGCAGGACACAGATTGTGGTGTATGTAGGCAGATGGATAAGATAGCCTCGTCGGATCTTTGCTCCAGCTTTTTTTTTTAATTTGGAGCTCGCTGACCCCATCCCTCGTCCGTTGGAACCCCCCTGCACCACGCGCCAAGCCACTTCGGGAACCTGCCCTTCCCAGAGCCTAACTTTGTTTGGGGGGTTTAAGGTTTCTCTGAACGTGTCAGTGGGACAACCGGGACAGGCCACTTGCATTAGCGTCGATCACTCCAATTCCCCTGGTCTCTGTGAAGGGCCCGGAGGAGGATACATTTGCACCCATCCGAACAATCTGAGTACCCCAACTGCAGCCATTATCTTGCCGGGCTGAGACCATCAGGCCACCGGCCAGCGGCCATGCAGCTTATTAGAGCTGCCCATGATTGTCCGGCCGTTTCAATCCGACTTGGTGATACGTATAGCCTGAAACTGCGTCACACATCGAATCGGCATCTGCATGCACAGTCATAAAAGTCAAAGATGCTGGGTATGTTCAAAGTCAGGCGTCCATTTGGAAGCAAACAGGCAGTGTGTTGATAATGAACGAGAGAACTGGAGGATGAAGACATTTCCACGGTCGCACTGAACTCCGTTACACATGTGCGACTCCCTATCGATGCATACCGGAACCTAGAGTCTGAGGGAGGCGATGGTACCAAACCAATCGAAACCCGCATCTAACCCAGGGCTCAGATCCCAAAATGTCGGCCCGTCACACCTCCGTGGTATTCATCGCTGTCGAGCACCGGATGGCCGACGTGCTCTGTGTTTCAGATCATCAGTTAGTTATCTCACCCTGGCGATGGGTGGTGACATGAACAATGGGCCCAAATGATCGCGGCAGGCGGGACGGAGCTGGCGGAGAATTTTCCGCCCAGAGCGACTCTGTCGCGAAGTGATTGCATCATGCAATGAGACAGTCTGATGCAAGACGTTCGGATGCAATCAATAATAAGTCGGTGCAGACTGAGATGCAGGATCGAATCTGTCGCGTCACACAGCGTGCGACTAAAAATGTGTCTACGAATCATGCCACGCTGGTGTAACGGTCACGGCCGTGCCGTAAATGTCCATCCATCCATCCGTACATCCACCCATCCATCCAAGCCGCCGCGACGCTGCTGCTTGCCTGCAACGCCGATCGGGTCGGTCACAGACCCGGGGAGCGATGAGAGGCAACGCACTTCAGTAACCGTGCCCCCACGGATCTTGGTATGCGTGTGCTTGGCCGTGTATAGTACTGCACAAACAAGGCTTTAATTGGATATCATGCTGCATTCATGCACAACCGAACAACTCCGTGGACTGGGGAGCCCGAGTTGGGAGCAGGTGGCCTGTGCAAGAGGCCGAGGGCCATTTGAGATTAGGCCCATATCTTCTGTGTTCGTATCTGTTCGTTCGGCTCTCGTCGATAGTACAATTATTCTATAGTCATGTCAGACGGTCAATCAGCCCCTCTCCTCTGTCAGGGGTTCAAGATCAGATGGAGTATGTAATCAAACAGGGTTTGGTTCTCGGCACGTCTCCAGCTGGGGGCATACCGGCCGAGACGGGAACAGGCCCCCCTCGAAAAGCAAAGAGGAAAAGGACATAGAAAACGGATGCGCCTTCCTCCTTCCACGCCCCCTGCAGCCACCTACATATATGTACTGCGGAACTTGGCGCGGGCCTGACGTCGACTGTTGTGTGATGGGAGCTGGTGCCACCGTAGAACAACACCCAGGCCCAGGCACCGTATGTGCAATCTGTACCACAGTAGGACAGGTTCCACTCACTGTTCGACCACCTGCGTGGTGCGGCACCGACAGGGGGATCAGCTGGGCTTCTGGGCTGCTGGGCCAGCCGGTCCCTCGAGTGCATGTGCATGTACCCAAGTACCGAGGTATCTATCCCGCCGCCCGCCCAGGCGAGAGCGCATCTGCAACCTGAAAATGCAAGTGTGAAGAAGGTGCACCCGCAGGCAGGCAAGACGAGGCAGGCAGGAACGCACGCATGCACGCATGCACGCACACACTCAACGCTCGCGCTGCTCACCCACACCCACACCCAGCACCCATGCCCATGCCCATGAGGGCCCCACATGAGACCAGGGGTCCTGCTCCAAACAGGGATGCCACAGCCGCCTCGATTGTCTTTTTCCGATTATCGACTTCTTCCTTCGGCCGCCATCCAGATCAAACCCACCTTGGGAACTGTGACTTTGCTTGTACCTCGCCTCTACCACCTGGCGGAAGCAGTGCAGCCCAAGTCCAGCCAGCCAGACCGATCCAACCCTCCCACCTCGGCACTTGTATATAGTACCTCACGCCTGGCCTGGCCGGTCCTCTGCCTGGAGCACTATTTTGCGCGGATACCCCCTTCCAGAAGAAGGATACTCCGTATACCCCACCCCCAGCGTAGGTCACTCTCACCCCCTGTTATACCACACTACCAGTATAGATATGTACCCAGGTACCTACCCTGAAAGCCACATACCCAGCAAATGCCAGCAAATGCCACAGCCCCAGATAGCGCCCCTAGTCAAGTTGGCTCCCGTTCCCGTCGAAGTTTCTCAATCATGTGCCTTACCTCCACGCCTCTCATGCTTCCAGCCGTCTCCCCCCCTGTCGAGACGATGACCGCCTAGGGTAGCCCCCCGGGTGTGTCTCGTTGGACCATGTCCTGTCGGAGGCTGGATCTGGCATCTTGCGTGGACTGTGCTTTGGGCGAGGATGGGTGGATGGGCTCCCGGCTGGCAATGCAACCTCCTCGCCAAACAACTGTTCGCGCACACATCAGACGAATAGACTAATGAATTGGTTGCATGGGGTGGACGGATGGATGGTCGGCTTGGTGACGATGGGTGATGGGTGATGGGTGATGGGTGATGGACGTCCATTGTCATGGTTGTTCTGGTTGTGCTGGTGGAGGGTGGTCCATGCTCTCTGCTTGCCTGCTGCCGGCCATCTGCGGTCTGTTCTGTCGGCGTGCATCAATCTGCATTCTGCTGCATTCTCCCTCAATCAGACTCCGGGCGATGCTGTCGCTTGTCGCATCTCGGTCCTGGGGCTGGTGTTTTATTCTCACTTCTGTCCTGGTCCCGTCACGGTCCAGATCCCACCGTTGGCCTTAGTCCGCTCGTCAGTTGATGCCTACCTTAGACAGTACCTGACCCTTGGTGGTTTTGGGTGTGACTGTGATGGATCCCCCCATACAGTCAGTCAGTCAAGTCAGTCATGTCGAGTCGATCCGTTGACCGTCCCATCCCGTCCCATCCTCTCCATCGCCCTCGTGGCCTTGGTGGTTTGCCTTCTCTCTTGGGCTGCCCTCTCTTGCTCTTTGCTCTTGCTCGTCTCCTATCCCCATCCATCCCTCCCTCCCCTTTGGCCCGTCCTCCCGAACAGCTGGACGTCCCCATTCCCACTCTCGTTCCTGTTCTGATCCTCCCACCCCCCACCCTGGGGTCCTGGGCCTTGGGTCCTGTTGGGTCTCACTCCCCCGTCTCTCTCTTCCCTCCTCGTGCCTCTCTCTCTTTCCCTCTAGTCACTCTCTAGTCTTGTTTGCCCTGGTGGTTTGGTCTTGTCCGGTCCGGTCTGGCTTTGCATTGCCTCTCTCTCGCCTTGCCGTGTCCCTCGTGTCCCTCGCCTTGCCTTGCCTTGGGCTTGGCCCGGCCTGCCCTGCCCTGCCTTGGTCTGGTTTGGCTTTAACTCGCGTTTAATAACATTTTCTCGTTCGTTGCCTCTATCCCGAGCTCTGTCTGATGGTGGCCAGGGCCCCGATTTTCCCCTGCCCTTTTGATCCCTCCCAAAAATCCAATTTGGCGGTTCCCGACCAAAACGTAACCATCTCCAATCTCGTACCAACACCCTCTGCCCGCCCGCATTCCCAGTTTCCTCATCCTCTCCCGCTTTCTACACACAACACCTCACCACCGCCCTTTGGTGTTGAACACACAAATCCATCCAAAACCACCCTGCGCCATCCGATTGACCCTTCAAAAACACAATCATTTTGTGCCTCTCAATTCCCCGATTACTTTGACGGCCTCCATTTCTGCTCTCCACCCCTGTCTGGCGCCTTTTTCGCCGCTGCAGGAGTCGTGCATCCGCCCCAGAACGTGTCCATAATCCGGCGGCTGTGGTTTTGTGAGGTTATTCAGACTGCCCCTTCTCCACCGCCCGCTAGCCAAGCCTAGCCGACAACCGCGCGACACACACCTCCCGACTCAGCTCCCGACTCAGCAAAGTCCCGTCGGGCCTGGTCACGGCCTAACACCCCACCCTGCCACCCACACCCTGTAATATCGCCATCGCTGTTAGCGACTGTACTCTCCAACGGTTTACCTGGTTTCCTATTGTGGCCAACTTTGAACCAGAGGGAAACATTGATTGTCGCCAATTCACCTGCGACGCAACACTTCACTTCTTTTACTATTACCAGGCAGCCACACATCAAAGTAGGGGTCGCATACAACAATCAGAATCCCTGTTTCTTGCATCGGCCTTCCCTTGTACTGTTTTCAAAAAAAGAGAGACCGCTCGACGTCCTTCTCTGGCAGGCAGACACCAAAGAACCCACCATCTATCAACACCGCAAAACACAAAGCACCTGGCCTGCGATACCTGCAAGCCTGCATCTTCATTCAGCACACAAGAGAGTTTTCAGACGACTTACTCCCCACTCGACGGCGGCTGCCAAAACCTTGCAAGGCGCTTATGGCATTGCCAGGTCGCGGTGCGATGAGCTCCTCACCTACTTCTCTCTCGTCACCACCAGCCAGCTCCATCAGCAACCCCTCCTCACCCTCCCGCCTCAACGTGGGCAGGGCAAACATCGAAATGGACGAGATTGTCGTCGACACAGCATCAGGGCCTCGGTTTGGAGTCGTGGCACCTCCCCAGCCCCCTCCGCCCGATGTGCCACTGACCGCTGCCGGCCTGCCAAGAAAGAAGCCCGGTCGAAAGCCCGGCAGCACAGTCAAGCCAAAGGTCAACCCTGATGGCACGCCCATCGTTGAGGCCCCAAAGGTCCGAAAGCCTCGCAAGCCCAGGGATCCCAACGCCCCGCCCATCCAGCGGAAGCGCAAGATCGCAGCCACCCAGGAGCCTGCCGAGCCCGAGCAGCCCTCTGCCCTCGCAAGCAGCTCCGTGCCGCTCCAGCCCCAGCAGGCGGCTGAGGCCAGCCCGATGCGCATGGATCTGGACTCGCGCCCAGCAGCCGTGGCCACGCCCAACAGCAGCAGCACTCCCAACCCTCAGTCCAACCCAGCAAAGGTCCCAAAGCGCGAGGGTCCCTCTTTCATGTCCTCCTTGCTGAACCGCGACTCACCCCCACCTCCGCCTGCCCCTCCCGCCCCGGTGCGCATGGCCTTTGACCCCGTGCGGTCCTCCAGCTATGACCCTGTCAGGGAGACTATGGTTACCCGCGACCCTTACGGAACTTCTGCCTTGGCTTCACCCCGCGGCCCTTCTCAAATGACAAACCGCGCCAGCGCATCGCCGTCTATTTCAAGCTTGATTGATGCACCACCGCCGTCGTCTACCTCCAAGGTCGTCTCGCCCACTCAGGCACACTCTTCCTTCCACACCACCGCGCAGGGCCGGTTCCAGGACCCCTCCTCCCTGCCGCCCTCGCCATCCAATCAAGTGCGCAAGGACCCACCCCCATTGTCCGGACCTGCTCCCAAGTCGTCTACAGTCGAGATCAAAAAGCCTGGCCCACCTCCTATGCCTCAGCCTCCCAAAGCGACTGAGCCATTCAAGCCCACTGCGCCAGCCAGCTCTGGAATGCCGGCCCCCAGCAACATGCCTGCCCCATCCAAGAAGGTCACGACCGTCGTCGCCCAGACTCGCAAGGAGAAGAAGCCTGTGTCTTCGTCATCTTCCTCCCCAAAGATGGGCAGCCTCAAGAACGCGCTACCAGATGTCGCCCCGCTTCCTGGAAACTCAAACGATCGGTCCATTCTCGACTTTGGAAAGGTAGCTCCAGGCGATGAGAAGGAAGCCCCCTCTATCATCCTGCACATCCCGCTCAGCGGCGACGGTAACAAGTACGTCAACTTCATGCGCCTGGCCGAGAGCAAGTACGGCTGGGATGCGCTGCACCCCCGCGAGGCAGCAAACCGCGACCGCAAGGCTCGCATCGCCGCCGCCTCTGCCGCCCTGGAGAGGCAGCAATCCGGCCGCGACTCCGCCGAGGAGGAGGACCCAGAGTTCAATGCGAGCGAGGATGAGAACAGCAACATCGAGATGGGCGGCATGGGCAACAACGGTGGCCTGACGAGTGGTGCTGATGCTGCCGCGCCCGAGAAGCCGAAGCGCAAGAGGCGCAACTGGCGCGAGGACGAGTACGACCGCGGAGATGACTTCGTCGATGACTCAGAGCTTCTGTGGGAGGAGCAGGCCGCAGCCGTCCAGGATGGATTCTTTGTGTACAGTGGTCCCTTGGTCCAGGAGGCTCCAAAGGCACCCGAGCGGTATGTCACATTGCCCTTCTCACTTGACCTTATACTTCCTGACGCATCTTTACTGACTTTCCATTTTTTCACAGTGAGGGACCAGCCAAGCGAGGCCGCGGACGCGGTGGCGGCCCTGGATCCCGCGGCGGACGAGGACGCGGCGAGGGCAGAGGACGCGGCGGCGGGCCCGGGTCCCGTGGCGGCACCACGACGCGCAAGCCCCGGATCACCAAGGCCGAGAAGCAGCAGCTGGACCGCGAGAAGGCGGAGCGCGAGCAGAAGGCGCAGCAGCTGGCGGCGTCCAAGTCCAACGGCGGCGGCGCCAACGGCAGCTCGGCCGGGTCCTACGGCCTCCTGGCCGGGCTGGTCGGCCCCAGCGCCTCGGTGCCCTCGCTCTCGGCCGGGCTCGGCGCAGGTATCATGAACTCGTAGGGCGGGTTGAACGGGAACCTTGCTCTGACTTAGGGGTGGAGCGAGGACGAGGAGTGAAGGAGTCGTGGTGCATTCGCCAGGAAGCACGGCAAGTGTTCGGTCGGAATTCATCGAGCATACGAAATCTACGAGCGGCAACCGGAAGCAGCAACAACTCCACGTTTGGACCACGGACTCTCGCATGCACACAAGATCCAAACCAGTCAAAGGATTGTTGTGATAATGATCGACGGCCATAAAAGAGAAGGGCAGGGGTCTACAGGAACACGCAAATTAGAGGCGGAAGGCGTTTTTGGTCATTCGGGCGGACGAATGGCAATTGTATTTTTTCCCAGGACCATTGGAGGGGTTTTTGTGTGCGTTTTGCATTTTTGGGGAGAAAGGAAGGGGGTAGGGGGACACTCAATCGTCTGCATCGGTCGGTCGGAGGTTTTCGCTGGCGTTTCTGGAATCTATCTGGCAGCATTTCTAGGTATGGAATCGCCGTGTGTGCAAGAAAGGTCGGAGAGGGCAAGGGAAAGGGGGTGTAGGTGTTTTTTACTTGAGAGGAAGGACTACCGGTAATGAGTTTGGTCATGTTTACTACTATCTTGCCACCAACCCACCACCCTCTCCGCATAGAGCGGGAGGGGGTGTGAGATATCTACCTACCTACGTACCACGGGGGGCTTGCTCGGTGTGCTTGCTGCGCTTTTGGCGAGGCGAGGCGAGGCTTGCGTAACTGGGCGTGTGAGCCATACATAGATTCATTCTCCAGATGTTGTTCTGAGGGTTCTTGTCCCTGGACCCTTGTCGCGCTGTGTGTGACATTGTGACATGTGTTTCTGGTTACTGTGGGCCGGATGAGGTAGGTACAGTTGGTGTCGTGATGCAGTATGGCATCTGTACTGGTTCGCATGCCTCTAACGGCAGTGAACGGCCAAGGAGTCTTGCAAAGGAAGCTCAAGTTCCCACTATTGAAGGCTCTATCCCGTCTCCCCAACACGATGTTCCTGTCCCAGCCCAAGGACCACGAGCATCTTCAGCACGGCATCGTTCAGGGCCCCCCGACTTGCTACCATACCTCGCAGGCACAGTGTAGTGTGCATATGCCAGTAACGAGACGTTAGACCATGTCAGAATATATGGTCATGGGCAGAATGGCCGGGCCAAAATAGGTAACATCAAAGCCTAGGGGTCTCAGGTTTCTACAGTGCTTTCGAGCGGTATGAAAGCCCCTATATATAGTTGTATGAGTTTGTCAGAGTAGTAGCCCTACGGGCCTTGCTCGTCATTGTGACTTCAGTCCCTGACAGACCACACGCGTTCGTTACCTCTTACAATAGGAGCCGAGGTAGAAGAGAAATTGCGGTCTTTATTGAATAGCTTCCTTGCGATATCATTGCGGGCGACAACATAGAATGCGCTGTCTAGCACCGCGAGGGCTGCTGGCCCCGTCTCCTTGTTGACGCTCTTCCTCTCGCGAATTCTCTTGTCTATCCGCCACTATAGGTTCTAAGCGGTGACTGCTGGCTCCTTCCCCTTGGCCCTCACCCTCTATCGAATTGCTTTTGCTATCCACCAGGAAATGCTGCAAGTCGAACATGCGTATGTAGAATTCCATCGGCTGGAAATCCTCTAGCGTTTTCGCGGGTTGGGCGCCGACCTCTGGCTCCGCGGGATCGGACAGGCGAAGCCAGCAGAGAAAAGCGGCCGGGGCCGCGGCGTCGAATAGCCGGCGAAGATAGTCATTAGTCTTGTTGCTGAAGGACTCTTCGTGCAGATCGCCTTTCGTTGCTTCATCGAGGTGTTTTGGCCAGAATTCGGCTGCATACCGCAGAAGAGGGTGCTGTTCGGCGTCTAGGGACAGGCCTTTTCCATGCTCAAGCAGGATTTCGAGACAGACGTCTAACATGTTTTTGTGTGTGTCTGCGACGTGGTGGACCTGGAAGTCGCCTGCGTCTGTCGAGGAGAGAAAAGCAGGGAGTGCATGTGCTGGTCTAACCGCGAAGACCACAGATTGTGTGTCTGTAGATTCGACATCTTGTATGACCAACATTCCCCTGATCATCAAGACAATCTCCATGACAGGAGTAGTTGGGTAGTCTAGGCATTGCAAGTCCATTATGCTTGACAGTTCACGGTCCGTCAGAGGCCGGAAAGGAAAGACAACCCATCTCAGAACGACCGAGACCTGATTTCGATGTGCTGCATCAACATTCTTGAGAATCTTTCGATAGGCTTCTGCCGTTTTGTTGGACTGCATGGACAACAACTCGCAGATATCATGTCCCTTGGCTGCGTTCTCAATGAGAAAGTTAGTTAGCATGTGGGCAAGAAGAAAGTTCCTAGGGATAGGTAATAGGGATATCATCAGCAATCATGCGATATTTGTGTTAAGACAGCGGTGGAAATTTCCCTGACTTACCCTGCTACTTGTTTCATAGCGTCTTGCTGAATAGATAGCCTTTGCCCCGCTGGTAGTTCTAAGCCTTGCAGACGGGTCAATATATATTCGTCAATGGCATCTCGATTAATATGATCTATCTTTATTGTTGGGATGTTTCTTGGCCATTCTTGGCGGAATATGTGCCTGTGACCGTAATGTCTGGAGCTCACCATGACGGACAGCTTTGGGTTATTTTCATAGAAGTACGGAATAATTTTGATAATCGCGGTCAAGGGCTCGTCACCGCACTCGTCGAGACCATCCAATATGAAAAAAGTCCGCTCGCTTGTGTTATTACACAAGTCTCTGACTGTCTCTATCAGATCGTCTCTCGATCGAAGCTCATCCGCAGTGAACAGTAACGTCCGGACGCGCTCGGGAACATTGGCAGGGCCCATTTGCTGGCAGAGCTGTGAAATTATGTCAAGGAGTAGTGCCTTGACGATGTCGGTCTTGCCGTCGCTGGTGTGTGAGAAGAAGAAATAAGCAACAAGGGGACGACACCCACTAGCATCGAGCTGAGATTGTAAATATTGAACTACGAAGAAGCTGTTAAAGTAAGTCTGGTGATTCACGCAAAATATCTTCGCGCTTAGTCCTGCACGGGGATACGAACTCACCATGCAATGGTTTTCCCGCAACCGATACTGCCTTCTAGGAAAATTAGGGATTGGGTTCCATGGATCCATTCCTGGAAAGTTTTTTGAGCAACCAGAGTTGAGGACAGGTTAACGAGATCCTCCATGGCTGACAATCTTACATAAACCTCCGAGTTATATTGCGAGCTGAGTTGCCACAATGGTGGGTCTTCAAATGCTTTTACCAATCCAAAAAGTGACCCCTTCTTGAAAGCGAGCTCGGAGTCATGAAATTTGGTAGAAATGAGTGATCGAGCATGTGGTAGTAATGATTGGCAGTCGGTCCACCTGAAGTTTGCCATGGCGTCTGTGAATAGTTGGAGGATACTCGACAAAGCCATGCGACTGAATGTTTCATTTTCTCTTCGCGTATTCATCCATGCTCTAGTTGACAGCTGGATAAGTCGATGCATGGTGTACGCGTTCCTGCGGGAGCCGACGACTCCGACGAAGGAGAATGAAAGGACAAGGCCAATGCTGGCTCGAAAGGCAAACGGATCCTTCCATACCTCCTTCAGAATAAAGTCTTGAACCCCTGAACGGTCGAGAGTAGCCATGAAGCACAGCATCTTTGCTGCTTCTTCGTTCTGACGCCGGATCTGCTCAAATGACACCAGCCATGTGCGGAGAACAGAATTCGGGACATCGTCTGCACGCATGGTGTCTCGGAATTCTTGCTCTAATAGCACTAGCTTTGAGGTCTCACTGGATGTCAAGTAATCCGAATACTCCGTGATTGAGGCAGACTGGTTGCTGATGTATGCAGCAGCTTGTCTGATGGCCAGGGGTAAAAAGCCCAAGTCTTTGGCTAGTGACAGAATATCGTCGTCTGCCGCATCATCGTTCGGCAATAATTGCTTGAAGCACTTCACTGCTTCCTCAGGCGGGAAGACATCAACATGTATGACAGCGTTCTCACTGCCCGACATGCTGAGTGCCACATCTTTTCGCCGCGAAGTCGCTAACACCTTACCCTTGCTTGGCACCGGGAGTTGCTCCGTGATGGAAGGATCGTTGCCTTGTCTGTGGAACAAGGCCAGGTTGTCGACGTTATCAAGAACTATGACCCAGTCTCCACTTTCATCATTCTCCAGCCAGTCTGTGGCTAGCCTCATGTTGAAAGACACAACGTCTCTCCGGTGATCATTCGTTTCAATGGCGTTCCTTTCTTCGAAGCCTCTTCGGAAGTGGGCCGGTACTATCTGCGCAATCTTGCTATACGAGCTTCGGAAGACTGCATCGCTGCCGGCATACACCCAGAATACTGGGCAAGCATTCTTGTGTCTGTAGGCAAACTCGATGGCAAGGCGAGACTTCCTGTTGAAATAAGAACTGTAAACACTGACCACTTCCTAAGGGGGGAAGGGGGCAAGAAATTATGTCTCACTTACCCGGAACCACCTAATCCGTACAACGTGATCCTGGTGCAAGTCTCGAACTTCGATTCAACGAGGTTACGGTACGCGTCTCGCACCACGAGTGAGTGTGTGTCCTGTGAGAAGGGAACGAGGAAGGGATGCTTTATTGCAGGTGGAACGCTGCCCTGCTGTGGATTTCCGTTCGAGCTTGCTTGAGCTGTAATATGTTGCATCTCAGACGACAGCGCACTGATATCTGCCGTCAACTGGAGCAACAACTTGCTGAACAACCGAGTCAGGCCACATGCAATGAATAATAGAGTGTTCACAAGGAACAACGAACGTATTTTCAGCTCCAAGACAGGCAATGAACGGGATCTGCTGCCTCTGTATGCTTTGGAGAAGGTCCTGCATAGTCTGGCGTCTCAAAACGAATTTCACCCTCTTGTAAGCCTCCTTGATGTTGCCCTTTGACTCCAAGATGCGTGAGGAGAGCTCATCCACAGTGTGCCTGAACTGGTCTAGCCCGCCGTTGGGAACCAGCAGGCTATTCAGCTGCTCGAGCTTTTCGGCGTTATCCTTTGCCAATAGCCGAATGTTGTCAATCATGCGCGTGGTGGTGTACAGCTCGCGGACCAGTTGTTTGCAGTCCTCGTCCGCGCTCGCTACGCTTACAAAGAAGTCGATAACGGTGTACGCGGTTGTCACCACCGACCAGGCTGAAGTGACCGTATCCATATCTCAGTGGTCAAGTTTCGGAGACGTTGACAGGAACTTAATTGTTGGGTTGTGAGACCACGGTAGGGCCGAACATGAGCCAATTTGTAGATGTATGAGTGAGAGCGCCTGTAGAGGTACTTTAGCATCTGACAACACGTTCGTTCCGAATAGCTCGGGATAGTTAGCTATGACTACGACGCTGCAGTCTTCTCCACCGTTGCTTGATAGACGACGCGGGTGGTAAGGAACGGAGAAGGGTGAAAAATGAAGCCAGGGCTGCGCGGGGTCCGAGCTGACACAACTGCAAGTCAATGTGTGTAGCCATGTGGCTGAGCTTCATGCAGGCTATCATTGGCCTGGCAACACACCCAAGTCCTGTGCTATAATTACCCGTGGACGCAACAGCAAAAGACTAAAGGATTCAAATCGTATAGAATTCGAATGCTCTTATCATTTATGTGTATTCAGGGCTCGCAGATACTCCTCTATACACATCACCAAGGAAGAGTAAATCGAGACTCTGCATTATAGTGGCCCATGGTCGAGCAGAAAGGCAAGCGGAGCTTTACATGTCGAGGCCTTGGGGACTCATCCATTCTGCATGCAAGTATGGTGGCGCGAATGAAGTATTGATTGCGACATGCTGACTGGCCTCCACACTCTGGGCTTGAAACATGCTTCAGAAGTGAGTGATATTGATGATCTCCCATTAGGACCTGATCGCTTCTAGCATCCTTCCAGACCCTTCCTAACCAGGCCCTTCCTACTTTCCTAACCAGAACCTACCAGCTTTGGGGGCTATCCAGATCAGCTAGCATCCAGCTATAGCCTCTCCAAGCCTATTTTTGAGCCGCTTTAGCGACGCTGGGAAAATCCTGTCCTTTTGACGGCGAGGACTTGTCCCGCACCGCAACCGGAACGATTCTAGACCCCCAACGGTTCCCGGCGGCCTCTGTCCAAGTCTTCATAGAAAGCTATCTTAACAAGACACGATAGGAATTAATATACATAGGGTGTGATGAGTTAAACATTGTATGTCAGTGATCGATCTTATTGCAACCCTGAGGTCCCTATAGACTATTCATTTTTCTCTCTCAAAACACATTCCCTTGCACTGAGAACATTGTCTCCCAGACTTTCAGTGATTCAGATATGGTCCCCGACCGGCAAAACGTTATACGTCCGCTACTAACGTTCCCTTTTCGATTGAGCAGACCATCCAAACGCCATGTAATATACTTTATGATATCATCAGCGCTGTCCGGGTCACCCACAAAGTCAGCAAACTCCTCCCCGAACGGGTGTCTTCTCAACCTATCTGAAGTCAACTTGTCCCCTTTTGTGAACAAGACAATAATCCTCGCACTTGCGAACCAATCTGAATTCGCAATAGATTCCCATAGCCGAAATTGCTCTTCCATTCTATTTGTACTGATGTCCTCGTTCAGAGCTTGATGGTAACACGATAAGTCTATGGTGAAGATTATCATGTTGATAGCGTCGAAGGCAGTGATCCATTTCCTTTGTTCTGACCTTGCTCCCCCGACGTCGAAGAGCTGGTATGTCCCACCGTTGATCACGAATCTGGACTCCCATGACCCTGTCGTTCGGGTTTGAGCCCAAAGAACATCTTCAAGAGAAGGGAGATAATCTTTCTTGAATATTCGCTCAATAGAATCGAGGAAGCTGTGAGAGTGCTGATTAAGTCAAATAGTCGGTTGCCGTTTGCATATGATCGACTCACTGTTCTGTACAGTCCGGAAGATACAAAGGCAAGTCCAAATGCTTTCCTTGGGCAATCGGCCGTTGCGCCGTGCTTGAACTTTTGTAAACCTGGCGTATGTAAGGATGGCTCCACAAGAATTGTGCCGCTGAAGCAATTGTTGCAAGGGTTGAGGCCTTTGGGAAACCGTCGACTTCTAGCTTCCCGATGACTCGGGCGTTGGCGAAGAAGGCTTCTGCGTCCCACAAATTCTCCAGTGGCGAAAGAAGTGCTCCATTATCCGTCTGATGAGCCACAAAAAGAAGCCACTTCAGACTTAGTATTACATTGTCGACAATTGTTCCGCGGTACAAGCGTAACCAGGCCTTATCAATGTCGCCATGGCCTGCCCTCATGGTTTTTGCCAAGGTAGTCTTCCCACTCTCCGAGATTCCCAAAATCAATATCTTTACTAGTGAGTGAACAGGTATGTTAGCAATTGGAAATGGTGCTACAACTTGTTTCTTTGATCGGAATAAAAGTGGTAGCTTTGTAGAGGCCTTGAGGAGCCCTGCACGAATTTGAATTCTGGTGTTCGGAACTAGCGAAGAAGGCGGCTCTCCAAGTTGGAGAGCAAGCAAGCCCAGACTCTCCGGTGGGTGTATCACGTAGTCAGGGAGTTGAACGTCGGAGTCCCTGGTTCCTACCAAAGTGGTTGGACATGTTTGTGGCTCAGTGCCGGTAATATCGCCTCGGGAGAGCGCTGGCACGTGCAAAATATCAGACGCGCAATCACTGACGATATCCACAACGGTGGTCAGGGCGATGCCCGTGTGAGGAACCTGGCTGGATCCATTGGAACCAGAAGTATCTGCTACCGGACTGCTCGTGATTTCCGTGCTGTGAGAGACTCCATTGCGTCTGGAACCCATCAGCGCATCGATCATATTGGCCCTCGAGGCTACCTGATAGGCCTTAGAGGTGAACAGCTCAGAGTCGAAATCAAAGCGTGTGTGGACTGTCTCGAGGTCTTGGGTCCCAACGCTTTGCAGCGAGCTAGTAATTGAATCGGAGTCTGTAAGCCATCTCATCGAAGACGTCTCGTCCCTGGCGAGTTGGAGAACGTGGCGAGACTCCCTAGTTCTGAGCATGTCACTTTGCTCAAGCGTTGTGCGACTGGGGAAAAGGCCTCGCGGTTATTAGTCTGTCTATGACCGCGCAGCGTCCCAAGAATTGACGTGATACTAACCATTGCAAGGCCGACAAGAGGAGCCCAAGGGCGTTGACCTGGCAATCCAGCAGGCTGAGATAGTCACGCATAGTCTGCTCATCCCATACAAAGTTTACCTTGGCCCAGTTTGACAGCCCGTCTTCGGCATTTCGTGACAGTTGAGATAATCGATTGTCCAAAGCGCCGATGATTGTCTCCAAAGATGACAAGGATACTGAAAGATCGCTAACAAGTTGCGTGTCCCTGGGCGCCTGGGAAATGTCTTCGACCAGGTATCCAATCTGAGTAAGAGCGGCTTTGAGAGTCGAAAATTGTCCGATGAGAAGGCTGACTTTGAGATCCGCAATCCTGTATCTCGACTGCAGGTCTGAGAGGGAACGTGCACCCTTTGTAATGACATCCACAATCCCCGCGATGGCACTGACAAAGCTAATAATCGATACCGGGTCCATTGCAAGAAAGTGACAGGACCAACGCCGGAGGCGGCGAGGGAAGCAAGAGAGTGCCTCAATTGATTAAAGCTCAAGGGCCATGCTTGCTACTCAGACGGCAAGATAAAGATGTTGGAGGAAAGAAAGCTTGACCAGTTTTACAACAGCCGTTCCATGTGTTTAGCACGTGGATTTACCCCTGACGAACACAGAAAATGCCTTACGCTATGTAACCTGAAGTGTCTCGTGCTGACCGCATATGCAGGTTGGGAGACAAAGCATCCCTTCCCATTGGGTGGTTGTAGGGGCGAGCACGTGGCGAGGCGTTGTGTAAAATCGGTTGCCCACGAAAAAAAATCTGACCTTGGGAAAAGCTGTTCTGGTTCTGGCAAGGAGTCGACGTTGGAATGGTTAGCGGCGAGTGGGAAGTGATTGCTCGCTGTCAAAATGCTCTCGTAACGTGAAGCTCAAGACAAGGTCTTGCTGGCATGAAACAACTAGGGAGGCAACATTGAACACCGGGCTTGTGGAATAGTCCAGTACTTTGCTGATGCTCTAGAAACAGTATATACCTCTTGAATTCAGATGATTCAGATGCCAAAAGGTGCGATCACGGACGAGCTATTCGGCATCGGTTGCTTAGATCTCGGTTGGCACGCTGGCATCTCCCTCTCACCCTCCCCCAAGAGAATGACACAGAGCGTTCGTCATCAATAACTGGTTATGGTGTATGGATCTTTGAGACTCAGCCGCTGATTAATTGGAAAGTGAACCGAACTTGACGCCTGAGCACCATATATCACGAACATACCTAACGCCAGTTAGCAAGCACAATATCACCATCCCCTAAGCCCGCCAACTTGGCCGTCTCCCGCCAAACCAACGCCCTCTTCCCAACATCCCTCGACTCCTCGCCCGTCTCCGTCAGCAACCTCCCATCAAAGTGCAGATCCATGGGCATCCCGCCGCCCTCGCCCACCGCCCCGAACGCAGCCTCCACGACATCCCCCGCCGAGCGCGCCGGCGTCCTCGCCTTGTCGGTGCCCGGGTTGAAGTACAGCACGAGCGGGTAGATGATCTGGAATACCAGCACGCGGATGAACCACAGCGCGAGCCGCTGCAGCCCGCTTGGGATGGTGCCCGGGTCGACGCCGAGGACAGACGTGCCTGCACCTCGTGCTGCATCATGACCAGCAAGATCTTCGAGGCCAAGCATGAAACCACGTGGCCCAAAACATACAGCTTCACAGGAGATAAGGGATCGGAAGTTACCACACTTACTTCTGACCCTGACTTCCGATTATAATGATCCGCCCAGCCACTTTGTCCACGCTTCCCAGCAAAAGAAGGGTCAGGAGCCAATGGCCGAGATAATTTGCGGCAAATGTAGTGTCCAGTCCATCATGCGTCCACGACTGCTTGCCGAAGTCGTAGAAGCCGGAATTGATGACGAGGGCACAGATCGGTGGTATCTTGCCTGCGGAGACCAATCTCTATGGCGTGGACTGTTAACGACAGCAAACTTTGACCAACTCCTGAATTCTGCTTGGTAGAATCACATTGATCTCCTTTGCCACATTGCGCAGATCCTCGAGCTTCGTCAAGTCGAGGGCCAGAATATCATACGCGTGCGCGGTGCCGTGTGCAAGGGCAGATGTGAGAGCCGGCGCGTGTTCTGCATCGCGGACGGTGCAGAGCCCGTGATAAGCGGAAAGCTCGGCCTTCGAAGCGGTTTGTGATGCCATGGCACTGCCTAGGCCACCGTTGGCCCCGGTGACAGATGGTTCCTTTGGCATCCATTGTCTTGTAGATGTTCAGCTCTGACCAACTGGCTGGAAGGGGGGTGGCAGATGGCAACGGCAGCGACTTACGCTTACATCACGATGGCTTGCATGTACTGACGGTTCATGCGAACCATACCACTATCGGAACCAACACACGCAAGGTCCTTTTCATGCAAGCGCGAAGAAACAGCACATCAGATTTCCAAATAGCCCTGGAGCATGCCTACGTGTAAGCCAGGCCCGGCGTCGTTGCCGAGATCTGCCCGGCCCCAGCGATCGCAAGTTGGAGATCTTCGGGAGGACTGCACGTTTGTGGATCCAACAACAGATCCATCCTGCTGCATGAGATCGTCCTCCAGATGGGGTTTATCTCTTCACAGATCTATGATTTCGCACCAGGTACAGCCGGTGGGTGAGGTCCTGGTTGAACGTCGCCAACATCGCGTTCACCGCAGACACCTCGCTGGGTTTCACCGTCGTGGAGCTCGCCCAGAAGGCCCTTGGTCTGCTGGTGGCACTCAGGTCGACAGTCCCCGACCGCCAGGCTTGGATGGTCAACTGCGCGACGGTTGGGCACGACCTGAGGGCGGCGCACACGTGGTTTGCGAGACGGACGTCCACGGCCTTGAGGTTCTCTGACCAGCGAACAGCGGTCGTCAATCGAAACAGACTGCGTTTAAGACGGCCAGAGGACCGATCACGTGGCGGCGCATGCACAACTCTCTCCTTACGTAGTAGTCCGGCCCCTTATCTTCCCGGTTTTTGGACACGGAAGATATGCACGCCCGACCGGGAACTTCTTTGCCGCCTCGGAGCTGAAGCATGATCCGGCTGAGCAACGTCTTCCAGAATGCTACCAAAAGAAGACCGGTGGTTCGTGGGCTGGAGTCAGGCGACTGCCGCCCGCCGAAAAGCCACCCACCACCTCTCCAAGGCTCGACGGCTGGGATGCGGATTGAGTTGGGGGCTACAAGCCGTGCGAGGGTGTGCAGACTAATCAGTCTATTGATTAGTCGATTAGGAAAAGCGTCAAGCCGGAGATGAGCCGCCGACCGGACAGGCGGCGCTAGGAAGCGATGGAACAAAGGAGGAGAGGATTTTGGGGGGCCATTGGACCCCTAAACTAAAATAAAATGCTGTGGAGCCATGGGGCACACAGCGGGCACGGCGGGCGGAGTGGGCTGAACTGGCTGCTCGGTAAGTCTGGGTGCCACAAGATCCGGAGGGGTAGATGGGGCCCTGTGACAACTTGCCAAGCACGGGGGATATGGTTTGTGTGTTCGGTGACGGTCCGGGTGTCAGGACGCGAGCTGAGAACTGACACGGTACGGTACGGGACGGGACGGTGAGGCAAAGGCACTGGGCGTGGAGAGGAAATGGATTGAAGCTGTCTGAGTTTGGCGAGGCGGATCCGACGGGCTATTGCCGAGGTTGAGGTCGAGGTTGAGTTCGAAGTTCAGGTCGGTCAGGTCCAAGCGACGTCGAACCAGGTTGCCCAATCCAGAATTCCGGGACGGGCAGGCAGTCAGAGAAAACGCGGAAGGTGGCATCCGAGGGTGGTCGGTTACAAAGTACTACGTGGCCCCCAATTCCTGCCATTATCTGGTGCATTACCTTTACTCTCATACTGCAGGGCACATCGATGATGGGGATTTGATTGATCGAGTGCAACAGAGTGCAGCTGACCGTATGAGGATTGATTGTCCTCGCGCGTTGAGCCAAATTACAAGCTTAAACAGTGGAGGACAAGAGCCTCCTGCTCGTTTGGATTCGTTGTTTCGACTTGCCATTTCAGGCTGTCGGCCGTGGTCCACAACGGGCTAGAGCGGGAGAAGAAACAAAACGGTTCTCCGCCAGTCCGTTCCCGCCTGCCGGTAACCTACTCCGTACCTCTCCCTCAGCTGAGATGTTGTGGTCTGTCCGTGCCTCTTTGGGCTCTTGCTTGGACGTCGGCCTTTGTCTTGACTCTTGAGAGATTGGCTGGCCCACCGCTGGTCGGCCTTGACCGTGTATCCGTAGTCCGTACTATTTGGCTAACTCCAGCAGAACCACTTCCCTATCGCTACACAATATGCACGCATGCACGCATCGTGGGGACTGTCGCGAGACACACATCTGACAAGACTAGCCTTCTCCGTATGCAGGCAAGAGACACAGGCACAGGCACACACAGGCACACACAGGCAGGGCCTAGGCCTCGGCAACACAGGTCGCGTGCCTTGCCTTACCTTGCCTTGCCTTGCTCGACTTGACTTGTATGTCGACGCCACGCCTTCCTAGTGAATGCTTGGTCGTCCAAGTCAAGGTGTGTCCACCCCAGCTCTTTCCCTTGTGAGACGGTGCCAAGGCCAGCACGGAGCCCAACACCCCAGCTCTGTCTCTGTCTGGCCACTTCTACCACTCCAGATACAGTGCCGTAGCATGCAGGTGCAGGCGTCGTTGTCTTGGCTCCATCCTCGACCCGAATCCATCCACCCTCCGTGGGTGCGTGGGTGCGTGGCCACCCATCCATCTCATCATGCTCGCTGCTCCCTTGTCTCGCGACTGCTCTTGTTTCTCCTATCGCATTCGCAATGTCGCTGTCTCTGCTCCTGCCTTCCCTTCCTCTTTCCTGATCAGACACCCGAGACCATCGGATTGAAGCTTGACACCAGGTTGGATCTTCCCGACTGCGACCTGCACCTGTTCCCTGCCGCAATCAACATGATCGTCGGCCTCTTCCAGCTCCTCTTGCTCGCATAATCACCCGGATCGCGACCTCGCCTATACAGCTTCCTGCGCACCCACACTGGCCACTCCTTTGCTCCCACTACGCTCCCTCCTGACATGTCATCTTGTATATCCTGATTACAAGCTTGCGCGACACCTGTCGCAACATCTTTTGAGCGCCGCAAAAGGGCCTCCCCTCACTTGCCCCGGCGGCGATCTGGCATCCACTCACTATAGCGCCTCTCAAGATGCTTCGTCTTAGGAGATATCGCGTCTTCGTCGCGTGCGCCTTTGTCTTTGTCTTCTTGCTCTATCGAGTCTCTGTCAACTCGGCTTGGGACAGTAATAATTTCGACTACCAGCAACCCGTAGTGCAACCAAACCCGCAGCCGCAGTCCGCCGAGCGGGACCAGGCGCAGAAGCCACTCGCCGAGAAACCACCACCAGCCGTCGAGGACACATTCCCCCAAGATGTTGAGGAGGAGAAGGTCAAGATCCCCAACCTCAAGGACACAACCGAGGACAAGGACGGCTTTGCCTTGCCACCTGCTCCCACCCTGGCGGAGCCCGCAGCACCGCTCGACGAAGAGAAGGGCCCAGCACTGGAGCCACCCGCCCCAACCGAGCCGCCCACCCCTCTGATTCCCGATCGACGACCTGGCAAGGTTGCGGATGCCTACCCACACGCGGTCGACGAGCCTTTACACATCCAAGACCCGCCGGGCAGGTTCCAAGACAGTCCTGGGGCCACTCCCACATCAAGTGCCATTCACTGGGAGAAACAACCAGAGTGGTTCCCAGTCCCCGAAGATTCCCTGATTCTTCTGCCCACCGGCAAGCCAGAGTCCGTCCCCAGGGTGCAGTACAACTTCGGCTCTGAGAGCCCCGACGCGAAGGCGAAGCGGGAGGACCGCCTGGCGCAGATCAAGGCAGAGATGAAGCACGCATGGGCGGATTACGAGACGTACGCTTTTGGACACGACGAGCTCGTTCCCATCGCGAAGTCTTTCAAGGACCCCTTTTGCGGCTGGGCGGCCACTCTGGTGGACGCCATGGACACGCTCTGGATAATGGGCCTGAAGGAGGAATTCGACTCGGCGTACGAAGGCCTCAAGGACATTGACTTTACCACGAGTCCGCATCGTAACGAGATCCCGGTCTTCGAAACCACAATCCGGTATCTGGGAGGCCTTCTGGCCGCATACGACGTCAGCGGTGGCCACAAGGGCGACTATCCACTCTTACTGAAGAAGTCCGTCGAGCTTGCCGAGATCTTGATGGGCATCTTCGACACGCCGAACAGGATGCCTGTGCTGTACTACAAGTGGAAGCCTGCCTTCGCCTCTCAACCAAAACGGGGCAGCACACGCGCCGGCATAGCAGAGCTCGGCACGCTGTCCATGGAATTCACGAGACTGGCCCAGCTGACCGGGAAGGACAAATACTACGATGCTATTGCACGTATTACAGATGCTTTGGAAGAGTGGCAAAATCGAGACGACGAGACGGCCCCAACACTTCCTGGTATCTTCCCGGAGAATGTGGACACGTCTGGATGTAATGCATCAGCTACGTCAGCCCTCCGACAGGCCAGCCTTCAAGCTCAGCTGCAGGCTCAGACTGCTATTCTTGAGGATCCCCAGGGATACGTACCACCTGCGGCTGGAAACTCAGGCGCGGCCGACCTATCGACACAGGGGAGGCCCAGCATAGAGTTCCAGGTCAAGCCGGGCAGTGAGGGAAGCCCAGAGGTTGGCGGCTTTAGGACTGTTGAGAAACGCCAAGTTGGTGACTACGACTCAGAGTCCGGGGTCCCTCCTCGAAATGCAGACCTGGGTCCTCCACACAGAGCTGATGCTAGTTCCCGCTTCCAGAGCCACGAGGTTGCTGAGCCGCTCGCAGCGAATGGACTGCCTGCTGATTGGGATTGTGTGGCTTCAAATCTGACCGCGGCTCCGGGAATGGAGATGTTCTCTATGGGAGGATCACAGGATTCAGCGTACGAATATTTCCCAAAGCAATATCTTCTCTTGGGTGGCCTCGAGCCCAAGTACCGCACCTTGCATGAAAAGACAGTGGCAGCAGTCAAGAAGTGGCTTCTTTTCCGACCCATGGTTCCGGACGATCCCGACGTCCTCTTCTCCGCCAAGGTCCGAGTCTCTAGCGGTCATGACACGGCATTGTCAGAGAGAATGACTTACGAGTACGAGATCACGCATCTCACCTGTTTCCTCGGCGGCATGTTCGGCCTGGGTGCAAAGATCTTCGAATCACCTGAGGATTTGGAAATCGGCAAGCGCCTCACAGATGGATGTGTTTGGGCATATTTCGCGATGCCCACCGGAATTATGCCTGAGTACGCTCATGTGGCTCCTTGCAGCGACGCCGAGAACTGCCAATGGAACGAGACATTATGGACTGAGTACTTGGACCCAAACCCTGAATGGAGAGTTCAGCAAATGGAGAACTACCACGAGCGTCTCCGGGTCTGGGAGACTGAGAAACAGGAAGCTATCCGCGCAGAAGCCGTTAGGCTCCAGGCAGCGGAGGAAAAGGCCCGGCAGACTCCGTACCCGTATCCCGGTGAGACGAGGTCGAAGACGGGACAGGAGCCAGGAGTGCCAGCTGGATACGGCGGGGTGAGCCATGGTGGTGCCAGTATCCCAGCCAGCGACGAAGATGGCTATCCGATGCGCAAAGGCAGCAGCAGCCCATCAAACAACGCAGATGGCTCTCCGAGGCGTGATGACGACATCGCATCTCGTCCTGCGGTGCTCAAGCGTGACTTTGACGACGAAGCATCTCTCCTGCCAACGCATGACGCATCTGACGACGTGTCGCCCACTCTGGCCGTGGACCCGGCAACGCTGGACCAGCAGGCCATCAGAGAGAAAATGAAGAAGCTCGAGGCGGAACTAAACCGCTACGATGCGACCACGGGCCGTACATCTTCATCTTCAGGAGCCTTTGGTGGGATAGTGGGTCAGATGCCTATCGACCAGGCTGCCGTCAACCTGCCTCCACGACCAGTCAAGCCTGATACTCATGAAGAGTTCGTGCAGAATCTGATCGTGAGCGAGGGTCTTCCCTCAGGTTTCACGCGGATTGGTGATAAGAGATACATTCTGCGGTAAGCTTGCACCCCCCTAGCATTCCTCCAGATTCCTCTATGGGCCAGTGAACTGACAATCTTGTTTCTCAACACAGGCCTGAGGCGATTGAGTCCGTCTGGTACATGTACCGGATCACAGGTGATCCCATCTGGCAGGAGAAGGGTTGGAAGATGTGGCAAGCGGTCGCCAAACACACGCGAAGCCAGGTCGCCAACACGGCCGTGGACCAGGTCAACAGCAAGGACGGCACCACCGAGCCCATTGACTCGATGGAGAGCTTCTGGCTGGCGGAGACGCTCAAGTACTATTACCTGCTGTATTCGGCGCCTGACCTCATCAGCCTGGACGACTGGGTGCTGAACACCGAGGCACACCCATTTCCACGGCCCCGATGAGGAACCTTCGTACATATTCCAGGTGTGGCTTTTGTCAGCGAGCATGGGATGGAGTTTGGCGTATCAACTACAAAAGGCATTGCATAACGTGGATTAGGCGGCGGTACCCTTTTTGTCATTCGGAGGCCAAGACGTGCACCATATAAGCATGGCGTACCTAGGACCCACACGAAGTATCACTATATCTCTAATAAGAGTCAGTAGTTTTAATTTCTTCTACCGCACGAGGCATGCACAATTCGTGACTGTACTGTGTAGGGCCGAGACGGTGTAGTTGATTGATGCTCAATTTTTTCATTTCAGGTGCCTGCTCGCCAACAGTGTCCGCCCGTCGGCTCACAGCAGCAGGTATCCCTTTCTATATCCTATGGCTTATGCGCAATAACACTGCTCGAGGGCAGTTAAAAAAACAGTACGGGATACAAGTATAAGAGGAGAAGAAGAAACAGGAGAAGAGAGAAGAAAATGACCAGAAGAACAGGCGCAATAAACTGAATTAAGTGACAATAAAACCAATCAGGGGGGATCGGCTGGTTTCTCTCGTTTTCTGGACCAAAACCAAACCAGAAATCAGGGAAAGGCCACCCCCCCTCCTTGTGGATGGATATAAAACTCCGTTTCCCAGATGCTGCTTTCTTTGTGTGCGGCTTCTCCTCCGTTTCCCAGCTGTCCCCTTTCCACTTGTCCTCTCCCTTCCTCTCCCTCGTGTCTCTCTCTCTGTCTGCTTCGGTCGGGTTGATTTCGGTCGATGTGACGGTTTTTGTGTAAATTGTCGGAGGAGGTGTGGAGAGAAAGCAGGGGAGAGAGAGAGGGAGAGTAGTGAGAAAGAGGTTTAGAGAGGGAGAAAGAGCCAGATTTGTGTGTTGCATGTACATATATCCCCTTCCGTACCGCCCAGCCTGCCCACCCGTCCGTCCGTTCCAACCCTGCCCTGGCCATGTCGTCGTCGTCGTAGTATCCCCGTGTTTCATTATATACCGCATGGAGCGTTGTTGGATGTCGGAGGAGGGTTCGTGGTCGCCGTTTCGTCATAGTGGGACGGGTGTGATGGCGCCGATTGGGGATGGACATTTCTTTTCCATTCGTACCTAAGACGATCCCTTTTCACATGTTTTTGGTCCCTCTTCTTTTGGAGGGATATCCCTATTTCGTACCCGTTTCTATCAAATCATTTCCATCGTAGTAACATCTCATCTTTCTCCAAAAGCGCCCTCCCACCATCAGCCTTTGGCCCACGATTTTCGCTCCAAAGATCCTTTATAGAGATGGGGTTGGGGGTGGTTCCGCCTTGGCCGCCGTCACCAGATTAATCGGCCAGCTGGCTCAGCACCCTTATGCTCAGAATCATGACCAGCAGGCCGATGGTGACGATGATGAGCAGCGTGAAGGAGAACCAGCCGAGGACCATGGCGCTCGTGCCGACGCCCGACTTTACGCTGCCGTTGGCAAAGTCCTCCGCGATGGTGCTGGCCGCGACCGACGCCGTGTGTTGCCACAGCACCGAGACCAGCACGAAGATGGAGGCGATGAAGATGATGGCCAGCGCCACCTGCGACACGGGCCGGGACGGGAAGGGCTTCACCTCGCGGTCGGAGCCCTCGCTGTCCTCCTCCTCGTGCCATCCGGGGAAGGTGGCCAGGAGGAGGAAGCAGATGAAGGCGAAGATGATGGCGATGATTCTGGTCTATGGTCAGCATTGGAAAAGTCCGGGTGGTGCCTCTAAGGTTATTACTCACATGAGGTAAGGGAACACGATCGAGTCCTTGAACTGGCTCGCCAGCCAGATGAGGTTGAGGGGGTCCTGGTCGACCGAGACCTCCTGGGCGAGCGAGGTGGCATTGTTGGAGCACAGCCAGCTGCCGCCGTCCGGGTTGATGCAGATGCCGAAGTAGCCCACGCGGGCCTGCAGGTGGGCGTCGCCGGCGAGCGAGTTGAGGTTGCTGAAGGCGGCGAAGTTGACCTGCGACGTGTCTGGCTTCGGGACGTAGTCGTCGTAGTAGAGCGATATCAGGAAGATGTCGGGGATGAGCGGGCTCGATGATGAACACCCTGCGAGGAGGAGGGCTGTGGGAGAGGCATTGTCAGTTCAGTCCAGGTCTACTTCTTGGATCCTCTTCACCCCATCTGGGGGTTGAGTGGTGTTGCGCGCGTGCGTGGAGCCGTTGTGGAGACTTCGGGGCGGCACTTACATAGCAGGATAATTGCTATCGCTATTAATATCATCAACACATGGTGGTAACCGAGGAATGGCACGAATCCTGGAGAGTGTCAGTTAGTCTATCAGTCTGCCTGACTTCTACCGAGTTGCCCATGTGGCATCTGAGACAGCGAGAGGAGGACTGGAATGTTGTTGATGGGGTCTTGGGGCGGGAGAGCATGGAACGTACGGTACCACCCTACTTTGAACCTCTCCGCCATGTTGACGACGCCTGTGTCCTCCGCCGCTGCTGACCCCTAAGCCCGACCTCTCCGTGGAGAGTCGGAGGGACGTCGAGGGGCGCCCTGGCGGGCCAGTTGGCGGACGGTGCGGTCAGGGCCGTGGGGACTCTGGTGGGTGCCGCTTGTCTTGCTTGTTGATGTCGACAGGATCCGCTTTGGGCCTGGAGAAGCCTTCACTGGAATGAGAAAGACGGCTCGGGACAGCGAGCACGAGACGGCGCCGCTTGTTGACTTTGAAGGTGTGGTAAGGCGTGGTGGGTGGCAGACTGGAACGCTGGAGTTCTAGCTATGCCACACTACTTTTTGTTGTGGGTAAGGTGAACAAAGAAGGAGAGATGGAGATGGAGATGGCGGCGAGACTACAGCTGCGGGTGGAATGCAAGTCGAAAAGTGTATTGTGTATGGTTGGTATGTGGTTGTCATGGGGAGGAAGAGAAGGGAGAATGGAGGACAAGGAGGAAAACCGATGCAGGATTCCTCTTGTCTCGCAATGCCACCCGGTGCGTGCTTCGCGCGTGTACAATCTCGGACTGGCGTCGAGTATTGCGATGGCTGGGAAACACATGTAGTTCCTGGTCCAGCAATGCAAGCCTGCAGGAAGGGGGACGGCACAGGGCAGGGCAGGGCAGGAGTGGATGTGCCTTACGTAGTGGGCCAATTGGGCGGTATCGACAAGTCGACAACAACAGGCCAAGAGAACAAATCCCAAACCTGCGCCACCACTTTTTCTGACTTCCTGGGGTGGGCATGCAAGTACCTCACGGTCGTCAGTAGCAACAGGATGAGCTGCGGCCAGGCCAGGGGTGGTACCTGTTTCTATTCTCAATGAGATCAATCCCAATCCCAGAAGGTGAGGCTCCCGGAACAGGTGAGCAGCAGCAGCTCCTCCACCCCCAGGATCCGGTAAACAAAAATCCGGAGGTTGGGCCAGCAACAGCGCCCGATGGGGACTAGTGCGGGCGGGTACGTCCCCATTTTAAAGTGGTTCCTGCATGGCTAGCGAGTGACGTAGCTGCAAGACAGCCACTCTCGGCCGGGCATTTGCTTAGCTAACCCACAAAGAGGGAGGCTGGGAGGCAGGAGCCTGCAAGCCCCATGCAGCTCCCATCCCTGCCCCCCCACCGACTTACATGCACCCCTGCCGCCCAGCTCAAACCCACCACCGTCAGCGACGACGTCCTGCCCTTTCAGTCTATGGATATCTACAGTCGTGTTATGTGTTCTCTGTCCCGTACTCCCCTTTGCTACTGATATAACCTTTTCTATTGCTGCCAGGGTGTCCAGGGGACACGAGACACCTGTCCTTCCTAATTTTTTTTGTATCCATACGCCATGGACAGCCCTGCCAAGCCATGCGCCGTAGAGCGCGTAACTACACCCGAACTTGCTGCGGATGATGATACTCTTCGGCCTCGGCCATGACGACGAACCTCTTGCTTAGTTAACCCACGGACTCCCACGGACTCCCACAGCGCAAGATTTGATTTACATCAACCCACCGATCCGGCCATGCCACCGTCGCAATGTGGCCGCGTATCAGCGACCTGTCTTCGGAAGGGCCTTCCGCAATGAAACACCACCGCGTTGCGTCCTCACCCTGACGGATAGACAGCTCAAGCATAAGGCTGCCTTTGTGCTGCCATCTGTTGTCGCCCATGCCTCCAGCCTTATGACCGCATGACGCTCGTAAGGCCTGATCACGTTCAAAGATGCGAACGTGTTACTGTCTTGAGCTTGTCAGCAAGCAGTCTCTAGCGTTGGCGGGTTCCGGCACACCGAGTTGCGTGCCGCGCAATGATGGATTCGACCACAGCACCGGACTGCTTAACTAGCCTGGCGAGGCTACGGTCCGAGCCATTCCATGGCATACCATAAAAGGGCACATGTTACCTGCCAGGCCGATAAGTGTCGGCGTGTCTGAAGGCGCTGGTCGCGGTACGAGTGACCGATCGACATATGCGTTCTGGCCTGACACCCACATAAGACGGAGAGACTTAACGACAGGCCAAACTCTTAGATTTTTAAGGAGCGGTCTATTACAATCGTGCCAAGTCAAGAAAGTCAAGACTCGCCGAACATTGCCGGAATGCCCAGGCGACGATATCCATTCTCATCGCCCAGCCCGCTTTCCAGCGTCAGAGCATGCCAATTGAGTTGACAACTACCACATCAGAACCCCAAAAACACCCTGGAATCCACAGACGCGGACTGAATAACGACGAGAATGCACACGGTCCTATCTGCCAGACTACTCACAGATTTTCCCCCCGCCAGGCCGATCACCAGCTTTCCATCATGTCCCTGGAGCTTGTGAAGGCCACATGCCACCTAATTGCATGCTACCAACTCTCGAAAAGCCACCACAAACCCGACGCCGGCCAGGATTATCAGTGAAGATAGACCGAATGCGGATGTTGATGTTGAGTCCGTCTTCCAGTGCTGAGAATCACACTTTGTCCGGTCTTTTGTTCTGGGACGATTCTTGAGCCGAGCAGTCTTGCCAGATAACCTCAAGCACGCTATTCTGGTCACATTAGTTTGAAATCTGACTCAAAACACTGAAAGACAGAGTTGACGTCCACCACTTGCTGGATCTTGACCTACATGAACCTGCGTCAAAAGATTCGATCCCGAGTGCAGTTTTGATTCGCTGAATTGTAGACCTGACGACGAGATGAATGTTGTGACCAGTCATGGACAGGACATCAAAACTAAAAGAAAGCAGTCTGATCAAAGGTCAGGCATTGCGAGACACCGGATCATAGTGCAGGTGGGCCGTATGCTTAATACTTGGCCAAGCAGATAGGTGTATCTACGTCTGTACGCGTTCCTTTGCTTGGCATTGGAGCGACCCGCGGCAGTCTACTTGCTAAAAGAAAGCGTGCTCCTGCAGACCTGTAATCATATTGCATACTTTTAATTGCATAGGATTTGCGCATTTGAAATGCCTCTCAGGCAGGCTCCAGAAAAGACTTTCTCTGCCGCGCGTCGCCTGCGCTCATAACGCCTATAAAATTGGGACTCTGAGTTTTACATCATCACAGAGAGCCCTTGTCCTTCTCGGAATATTGGCTATAACTGGAGTACCCCATCTTGTCCGTCCACTCGGTCAAACTCTCAATGAGCTGGGGACTAAGCCCCCTATTTGTCTTGATGAACATGGTCTCAAAAGGATGAATGCTACCCCCGCCGTAGTTACCCTCAGACTGCGGGTCCCACGCCCCCAGCGGCTCGCAGAATTCCTTGATGTTGTGATCCTGCGAGGTCTGGTACACAGTAAGAAGCGTGTCCACCTTCTTCCCGGCGCCGACGATTATGCCCGTGGCCGCGATCTCGCCCTGCACGGCGTCCTGCCGGTTCGCGAAGCACTGCGACAGCCCCTTCTCGACCCAGTTCGGCCCGCTGCGCCGGTAGTCGGCCGGGCGGGGGAAGTCGTCTGCGTGCGAGAAGAGCGTCTCCATCCACTCGTCGTGCCGCGGGCTCGTCCGGGGCGGGTGGAGGAGGAGGGACAGGCCCTCGCGGTCTGTTGCCCAGACCATGGACTGCACGTGTGGCGTCGGCCAGCAGTTAAGCGAGATACCGACGAGCTAGCATGAGGCGTCAGGAATTAGCTGGCTCCAACAAATTACAAGGGAGGCGTTGACGGAGATGGCATGGAGAAGAGACTCGACCAAGTGCGTACCTTTACCTCCTGCGTAATTTTCGACAGAAGCCTATCCGTCCAGCAGAGGCCATCAGCCCAGGTCGGCATAAATGGGCCGCGCACGCTGGCATTCATCAATATGAACCGCTTGTACCCCTTCCACAAGTCATTTTTCCGCAGGACCTCGGCATGCGAGCCGAGGTCGTAGCACGAGTTGTCCCGGCGGACGGACCGGATCCCCGGGCTGTCGGGGAGCAGGGCGGGCGCGTCGGTCTCGCCGTTGAAGATGAAGACAAAGTCGGCCTGGGCGTGCAGTCCGTGGGCGATGAAGAACTTGAGGTTCCGCCGGGCCTCTGGGCTCTCGCTGTACACGTACGTGATGAGCGGGCGGTCGGTCCCCGAGGCGGCTGGTGCACGTGTGTCCTCGGGGACGACGGGGTTTGTGGAGCCGGAGAAGTGGTGTATCGATAGCACCGCGGATGTTGATGAGATGTGAGAGCGTTGCCCTAACTGTGCCAATCTGTTAGTACCAGCTGAAGGAGCAGCTTGTGGGCCAGAGGCACCAGGCATTTATCAGTGAATTCATACCCAGAACAGGACGACTGATACGCAGAAAGCCGCCGTAAAAAGACCTCCAGATACACGATACCGCGCGTGGTTGATCATTGCGACTGAGAATCGTCGCGACCGAGTTGTAGGGCACAAAACTTGGGGAAGAGAGAGGTCTCTGAAGTGAAAGAAATATACAGTAGAACTCGTTCGCAAGAATAGAAGCGAGGGCGGCGCTCTGCCTGATTGCGCCTTGGGGGCCTGATCTTACAGACGCTGTGCAACGCGATCGCTTACGTGGATAAATCGGGACGCGGGCATCTCACATATTTAGGCAAGTACGTATGCGTGCTGCCCTTCGTGAGGAACAAATGATTCGGAATGGTGGCGGAATCACCACATGGGGGTGGATGGGAACTAATTCCGCACATGAAATGCCTCTTGGAATCATGGTTTCAGACGGCGTGATTCCTAAGGTGAGCAGCAGAGTCCAAATGAAATTGGTGGCGCTTGACTGTATTTCAGTGCAAGGGAGAAGAGCTGCATTAGACTTGGATCTGGATAGGTGTGACACGAGAGTTTCAAAGATACAATAAGCTGACGTCTGCAAAAGCCCCCAATCATGCTGTTATCTGGCCTGCTTTTCCTTTTTCCCCTCTTTTTTTCCTTTTTTAAAAAGAGAGAGATACTGCAAAGTCTAGATCAACACTCCTTAAGGTATGTTTACATGCATCTATATAGCAAGATCACTTAGGTACTCGAGTATGATCGCCATTATTCAATTAATAGCTCCCCTCTCGCCTTATAAGGCTTTCTGGTCTGCTCGAATGCATGGAAAAAAATTAAGTTCCAGCCTGCCAATATTGTGTGTGAGAGACAGCTGATGGAACCCAGTGGATCATGTTTGGTCACTTGCAACTTTGACCTACGCATCCGCCGGATTCGCAACATTCTCCCCTCAGATCTACAAAGGCAGTGATTGACATAGAACTCCCGGGAGACTGATCATTTAATTTCTTGATGGCCGTAGAATGATGCCTACTTTTGCATACGGCTCGACTTTACTATCATAATAATAATGACATGTGAACTACATATCTAGCCCTATTGTTGGGAAACACAGGGAACAGACTGCGAAGTAAGCTTTTCAGTTGTTGTTATCCCCAGCTGCTCCGAACCATACTTTGCGAAAGTGTGGCCATAGATGCACACATCTCTAGTTCAATGCTTTCCCATATGTACTCTCACAATCATCATTGGGCTTATCCGGAAATAAATCATGTCCTGTGAACACGAGGAAAAGGCCATTCTGATTCCGAACAAAGCTTTATGTTGACAGGATGCAATAGCTATCATTTCTTTGTTTAACTCCCGATTGGTCTCACAGGCCGCAACCGGTCTTCCGCCTCAAGCTTCCGACAAAGGCGCGTTGACACCTCGCCCAGGAGGTAATGATAGGAGTCTCACGATATGAAACAAGACAGTCTCTTCATAAGCCACTGTACTCAAAGAAGAGCACACAAGGCCAATCCTACACCCCGACCTCAAGCCCAACCTCCGCAGGCCTAAAGTAGCCACAACCGACCACACACCATGGCCGCCATGGACACCTTGGAACAGGTCGCACGAAATTACATAGCCCCGACCAATGCACACCTCCGGGAGTACCAGGATCAGCTGGAGGCCGACTTCAACGCCTTCCAGGCGCTGATCGCAGACGGCCAGGACTGCGGCTGCCTCGACAACAACAACGACCAGGACCCACAGCCCGAAGACAACGGGTGCGACTGCAACCCGTGCAACTGCCCGACGGACAGGCACCCGTGCCACGAGGGGTCCGAGTTCAACAACGGCGACCTGAGCAACGCGGGCCTGCGCGCCGCGCTGGACCGGCTCACGCGCCGGGCGACGACGATGATGGCCGCGCAGGAGGGCGAGTCGTGTAGGTGCGCGGAGAGGGGTCAGGCCGGGGCCGGAAGTCCAACCGGAACAGGAACAGGAGGAGGGGCAGGGACTGGAGTAGGGACCGGGACAGGAGCAGGGACTGGAACAGGAGTAGGAACCGGGGCTGGAACTGGAGCAGGGACAGGAACAGGGACAGGAACAGGGACAGGTACAGGATCAGGAACAGGAGCAGGAACTGGAGCAGGAACTGGAGCTGGAACCGGGGCTGGAACTGGAGTAGGGACCGGAGCTGGAACGGGAGCTGGCACGGGAGCTGGGACTGGAGCTGGCGTCAAGGCTCCAGAGACACAAGAGGGGCAAGACAAAAACAAAGACCAGAGCGCCGTCGAAGTGGAGCAGGGAAGGGGAGGAGGGGACGGGGGCGACGGCGTCATTGACGACGACCACGACGACCCCGACCGGGGTTCTCCTATCCCATCAGAATTGTCTTCGTTTTGGGACCCGGACAAGGAGGAAGAGTTCCACCGGTGGGGACCATCTGACGGTGAGAATTGAAGCCCGGGTTGGGGGGGGGGGGGGCGCGGTGGCTCATTGCCAGTTGCGGGTGGGGAATGGAAGTATTTTTTTTTAGTATGCCTGGGCCGGACATCTTTGGCGACTGAGTAGCTTGGGGCCGTCTCGTCGCGGAAGGGGGGGGGGGGGTGGCAATCAGGTTGAGGCGAGGGAACTTGTATATATGCCGTCTCACCCACCCACCCAGTCACTCGTCGCTTACACGACGAATACACGAGCAGCCTGGTCCGGAATCATCCACCCCCTCCGTCTAAAACACGAGAACCGGAGCCTCTTTAAAGGGGTTCGCTCACGCGGGTTGGACCAGGCCGGGAGACCAATGAGTACGTGGACGCCAAAGCAGTGAGCCGTTTGGCCGCTGCTTCGTGCACATCGAGGCACAATCACAGATACGGGTGCGCTGTTGCTAGTCCGCCAGTCACCAAAGGCCAGGGAGCTACACCAACCATAGATCCGCACATAGGCAACGCTGCTCGACAGAAAACGGAAGAGGCAGAAAAGAGAAGATGGGATATCGAATATGCTACCACAGCCATCACGAACAACAAAAGAAAAGGACAGGAGAAGAGGAGGCCGTGTCTGAGGAACCTCTTCGGACCCAGGCACGGCACGTCTCTCATGCACGCACGCAACGCAATGAACATCCAAAGATCAAGTTTCTCGGTTCAAAGTTTGGACAAGAACAACAAGAACAACATTGTAAAAAGATATTAAACAACTCCTGAAACAACAACACCTGCACCAGCCCGGCCAGTGCCAGCCACACAGTGCCCACACCCTGTTTACCCCCGAACAATACGTAGTTCAGTTCAAACAACAGCCGCCAGGCCAGGAAGGAAAGACAGACAAAAGTCACGAACTTCCAACCCACATCATGACGCCCACCGATTTTTTCAATACAACACACCCGACGCTCTCCTCCCAACAGTCCTAAAACTCTCAGCGCCGGGATTTCCTGCCGGCGCCGCGGGCGTCCAGCCACCGGCCTGGGCGTCCCAGACGTCGAACCTGCCGGCCCCTCCGGCCAAGGAGTCGATGCCGATGCCGAAGCCGGTAAAATAATACCCCGTGACGACGACGAGGTAGCTCAACAGCAGGATCGAGCCCTTGAAGTAGTTGCTCTTGCCCTCGCCGTACATGTAGCTCAGCAGGAAGACGCACAGGATCACCGTCACCATGTCCCACTGCGGAAACAGCAGGCTGAAGGTATACTTGGTCATATCGAGCGGCACCTCGCCGTTGGGCAGCGTGATGGTGTACACGGCGCCAAAGAGCACCAGCGCCGGGATCTGGAGGAGGCACACCTGCAGCGCGTATGCGGATCCGATCTCCATGGACAGGGCGATGTTGCCGTTCATAGCGAAGGATATGGCGTTCTGGGGCATGATTAGTAAACCTGGTTCGAGAAATGATCGAGCTCAATTTGGAGGAGGGGGAAAAGGGTGAAATGGGGGTCAGGAGTAGATAATTCAACGTGTTCTCAGCAACCGCAAGTATGCGTCTGAGTGAGCTGGGTAGTAACGCGTAATGCTCATCACTGTGTCCACCAGAAACAAGGGGGAGAATAAAGGCCAAGATCGAGACTTACCAAGAACTCCGTGGTATTCGGTACCAACGCAAAGAGCGTAATACCCAGGAACTTCTCGTCAATCGCAAAACCCTCGAGGACCACATCCACCGTATCCACAAGGATCTCGGCAATAATCGCATACAGCACAGTCGCGCTCATCAGGATGACGGCAGACTTCGTCCTGCTCCAGTTCGGCGCGTCGTGACCTCCGTGACCACCCGCGTGGGCCTCGGCCCCCACAGGGTCGTCGTGCTCGGGGAAGGTCGCGGTGCGGATGGGCGGCGGCCGGTGCGAGCTCATGGCCGTTTCCCTCCCGGAAGAGTGGCCCTGCGGCAGGTGAGGTGTCGTCGCAGGTGTGCTCCTAGCAACGCTGCTCCGCGCGTCTCTAGCGGCGGCGGTGGCAGCCGTGCTGGCAATCTCGGCGATCTGCTGCACGAGCTGGCTATTCTCGGCCTCCGAGAACCCCGGGATGTTCATCGACGAGCTGACGGTGTCTGACCTTGGAGGTGGGATGTGCGGTGTCACGGCAGCGCCGTTACTGGAAATACTGGGCTGCAGACCTACCTGCCTAAGGGTCTGGCCTAAAGTCCGCTTGTAGATCTGGCTGTCGCGCACGTCTGCACCACTGGTCTCGGCGATGGATGGGTACCCACTGCGAGGGGCTGAACGGCCACCCATCGCAGAGTGGTGCAACTGTTCCTCGTGCTTCTTCTCATCCTGTTCAGTGTTCCAGATCACTGCGGCGTGGGTGCGCAGTGTGAACCAGAGGCCGATGACATAACTCAGGAACAGCAGTGTGGCCGCTATGTAGCAATATGGGCGGACCGCCTCGAGGTAGAATCGCTCGTCCAGGGCGGGAGTCTGGCTGAAGTAGCAACGGCGGCAGTCGCTGGCTCCCATGCCGTGCTTTCCACTGCTGATGCAGTCCACACAGTTGAGTTCATGAGAGCCGTAGATTTGATAGAACAGAGTAGGGCCAAACGCGCCGATCACTGCGAAAAGCAACATTGTCGATGTCACACCGGCCGAGCGGGCGTTAAAGCGCTGCGTCTTGCGCTTGATGGCTCCGAAGCACATGGACAAGCCTGGGAGGAACAAGACACCGGCAAAGATCGAGCCAACGATACTGCCTTCCACAAGCGCGCCTTTTCCGTCCTTGAGCGCGACACAGTACAGGAAGACCTCCACGATAGTGGAAAAGAAGGCGTTGATGGCGGCGCCGAATCCCATGGACGACTGCGCCGAGATGGAAGCCACAGCTTGACCAATGAAGTACGCCAGGGGAATGATGGAGAATAACCCGGCAATGAAGAGGAAGCCGGGGGATGTGATGAAGTTGTGGACCTTGAAAACGCCCTCCAGTACGGCCCAATCGAGGATGACGAATAGCACAACGGCCATGAGGTTGATGAGGAAGATGTTAGTGCCATCAACCGTGTACTTCCAGTACTTTAGTCCGACAGCCCGATAGGTACAGACGATGACGGAAGAGTGAGGCGCTGCCGGGACGCGAGTGTATGAGACGTCGGATTCGAATGAGAGTGCCAAGGGATGCCGGCGCAGGTGATCGAAAAGGAGCATTGTGACCTTGCCCATTGGTATCCAGAAGACCAAGAACCAGCAGATGGCCGACGCGAGGAACAGTGACGGGGTGATGAGGGCGTAAAAGAAGATGAAGAAGATGAGCCGACCAATGTTCCACTGACCACGACCAAAGAGCCTCCTCTTGATACGGGGCAGGTCATCGTCGCTGCTGTGGCTGTGGTGGCCCCGCCCGCGTCCTAGCAGGCTGTCGGTCTCGCTGGGCTCGGAATCGATACTCCTTCGGGACCTCCCGACGATAGAACGGGTGCCCATGTCGGGACCGAAGAACAGCCTTCCGTATTCCAGGTCGCCGCTCTGCCACTGCTCATACTCGCTGATGCTCCTGCCCTCGCCTTGGTCCTCGTCGATATACGCCTCCTGCTGCTCAAGTCGGATAAACTTGCCAAAGGGGTAGAAGAGGTAGGCTCCCAGCCCCCATAGCACACGTCCATATTCGAGCGCGCTAGGAGCGGCGGCGAAGAGGAAACATACGACAGCGCCCGTGAAGGCGATCAGAGCCATCCACCAGCCGAAACAGAGAGTCCAAACAATGTTGAACAAAAGCAGCCAACTGCTAACCCTGCCGCCGGGCGAGCTGTGGATGTCGGTCTCTGCGTTCTTTTGCACCGATCTATCCTTCTTGTAGAGGGCAGGTTTCCACAGCCTGATACCGAATGGATGGGTCTCGTTGATGGCCGTCTGCCTGTCCTTGAGCGTGAAGCTCTCGGCGTCGCTGAGATCACCGTCGTCTTCATCATCGTCGTCGACGGGAGTGTCTTCGTCTATCCCGTCGCCGGCCTGCACGCTCCCTTCCCCGGCCTCTGCTTCCGGGGCTTCATCGTTTCGCTCCTCCACGATCACCGGAGTCTTCGGGGGCGGCACGTCCTCGCTGGATCCGGCCGCGTCCCGGCTCGACTGTATCCTGCTCAGTTTTGGCGCTGTGGCCTGCCTCCTCCGCACGGTTGAGTAGCTTTGTTGCAGGTCGTTCACGTATTCCGCCTCGATCTCGTCGAGGGCATCGTCCACTGAGAAGACGCCCCCGCGGTGCGGTGCTTGGGCGTTGGAGGAAGCTCGTCGTGACAGTGGTGGCTTGCGCGGCTTGGCTCTTCCGCGATCGAGGGCCGAGGGCGGTACAGGGGAGCGCGACGGTTGTGACGAGTTGGTTCCCATGCGCTGATGGTGTCGTTCGCCGGAGGTCACGGGCTCGAGGTATTGCGACGAGGATGCGGTGCCAACAGAGGGGCTGCTAGTGCCTGTTGCGGTGGGTGAGTCGAGTCAGCCTGGACCGTATGAAGTAGGACGAGCGCGAGATATGCAATCTCGCAAAGCTGGACGATGCAGCAGAGAAAGATCTATGGGGCACAGCGGCGCGATATGACGGGAAGTGGCAGGTCGCACATACCATAACCTGCCGTAGCATCTGGTCTCCTCCGCACAGTATCCGTGGACTGGTAGCTCTCTGAGAAGCCGTCGTCGTCCCGGCCGGTGATTGACTCGTATCTGCTCGCGCCTCGGACGTCTGTGGGCGATGGCGCGACTGAGGAGCGGCGCGACGCCTCACTGGCGTCGTCCGGTTTGTTTTGGTGAGGTTGGTCCATCTTGACAGAGCTGCGCCGTCCGAGGGTCCGACGGAACTCGTCTTAAAATGCACCGTATATCACACGCACATGCACAGGCAGGTCGAGTGAGTGTGCGAGGAATGCTCACTGCCTGCTTGATCTAAGGCGCGGCGGTCCAGGTCGCGTTGTCTCGGGCACGATCACGATATGGCCTGGAGCCTTGGGCTGATATTCGTTGTCGAGATGAGGGGGGTATCAAGTTACGAGTACGTACGAGAAAAAGATAAACAAGGAACAGGGGCGAAGCAGAGGTGGGCGAAATTGGGTCCCGGGGGCGTTACATGTAGTGGTGATTCTGGGGAGATCGAGGAGGGCCGATCATGTGTACTCGGTAGAGCTGGTGTGGGTCAAGCTGACGGAGGGTAGAGCTCCAGTTTAAAGGCAGGTTGAAGTCATGACAGTGGCTGCGTGAAACCCCAGGGCTGATGGGGAGGAGGAGGAGGATTAATTCTAAGACGAGGATAAATCAAGGCAGCAACAAGCTCGGCGAGGACAAGGAAGAAGCCGTCGTGGCCGTTGCCGTGGGCCGTGGTAGAGTATGGATCCAACGGACGAGGGTCGAAGTCGAGGGCCCAGGACGGAGGAGCAGGATGGCATGTACTTCGGTCAGACAGTGCACGCAGCTGCCGTAGGTGAGGTGAGGCGAGGCGAGGAAAAGCTGCCGCCCACTTTCTTGGAATTTCCCGACTTGACTCGAACCAGATGCGAAGATCAACATCGGACAAAAGCCTTGGGGACTTGGACTTTGGAGGAAGGGCCGCAGTGCCCAGCCAACCAACCCGCGGGCTGATCCTTCCACCAAGCTCGCCAGTATTATTAGCAAGCCAGCACCCCGGCACCCTGGCACTTATCCGTGCTGCTGTTCTTCTGAGCAGGCCATTTAGAGGCTTGGATGGGCTGCCAGACAGGCGGGCGGGCGGCACATGTGCCGGGTCCAGGGCTGCAAGAGGGAACGCACGGGTGCCCCAAGGACCAACAGGCGGAACAGAAACAGACCTGTAGTACACTAAGCCTTGGGCCTGCCAGACGAGGGCAACTGCAGGGCTACCAACTACCAACCCAACTGCCCACTGCCCCGTGCCCTGTGTCCACTCTACCGGTCCAGACAGCCCCAAGAAGTGAGAAAATTGGAGCTGAGCGATCCCCTAGGCCTGGTATCCGTACTCCAGCCACTTCGGTACTTGGGTACTCTGGTACTTGGTCGACTGCCTATGACGATCAGTTGGATCCAAATAGCAACACCAACACTGGCGGGTAGCAACAGCTGGATTGCTGACGATATTGCAATCTTCCCGCCGCGGCATCAGCCCGCCTTCTGACATGCAGATTTCCAAACATGCAGCCAACTTTTGTCCTCCCGCCACTGCTGACATTGCCGTCGCAGATAGCCATTTCAGACTGACCAGGGCGTGCACTGTTGGGTGTGCGTGCGCTGCAAATCGCGCCCCGATGCAGTCGTGGGTGCAGGGCACGACATAGCATGGGAAGAGGGTCGTCATGCCCGATGATGTCGCATTGCATTTGGGCTGGCGCAGTGCTCATGTTTTAGAGGCGAGGGGTCACAGATCCGTCCCGACTCAGCCCACCCACACCTGGCGGTAGCGACGAACCGATAGGTAGTCTTTTGCTGTTATTCAGTCGGCTTGGGCTACTTAGCATCATGCTAACTGGCCACGGTCCACCGGTCACTGGTCACATTTTTGATGCCCAGATTGGCAGTGTTCATCATCGTAAATCCAGGACCCATCATCGGGCCCCCCTCTCCAAATTCCTTGCAGCCGCTTCAACCCTGTGCAGGTCAAGCCGGCTGGGTCGGACGCAACCCAAAGGGTCCACATCTCGGATCACCCACCCTAATTCTCTGCCACCCATGTGACATGATATGCGAGCCTCCTCAGTGGTGTGGTTGCGCTGCTCCTTCGAGGTGTGTCAGGTTTGACCGTTGGTGTCTGTTCGTTCTCGTCTTCCGAGACTGAGAACCTACCGCCAGTCACCGCTGTCTCGAGAAGTAACTCGTGCTGTTGCACGGTGCAGAATAGCGCCTAACATGCCCTAATACCCTCACAAACAGGTGCTACCATTACTCCCCCTTATCCGGGATAACAGGTCTAGCATGACTGAGTCGCTGGCAGGCTGCACAGGATCTGACACGGCAGTTGTGATGGCAGCTGCCAGATCTGATCGGACCATCATTCAGTAGAAACCGCCGGTATACCGAGGTGCGGCCCAAGCAATTATATCTGGTGGCGCTTCACCGCCATCTTGCTCCATCCATTGGGCTCCGATTGAGTTTAACACACCCTAGTACAATTTTCTGGTACCTGTACTGTGTTAGAGGCAATCTGGGTACTCCCAGGAAACATGAGGACCCGGGATGTGCCTCGCTCGCTCCCATCAACATCCACACCAAGTCAAACTGGGACAGGGCAACATCTCGGATGAACACTAGCTAAGGGTTCGCATGAGGCTCTAGTATTTTCTTTTTCTCAGAAAACGGCCTTCTACGGCTCGTCCGGAAGCGCCAGGTGACGGATGGGTAGACTTTAGTCTCGATATCATATTCTGTGGCCGCGTGATGCTTCACATGTGAAGGAGGGTGTGAGCTCGTCCAGACGGATGACCTTTGAGAGGCACAAGTCACATACGATTACGCTACCCTCCCGCTACGGCCTTAAACGCCCCAAGACCGAGACATGGCCTGTCTCTGAGGCTGACTGGACATGTTTTCTCAATGTGCTGCGTGAGACCTGGATTCAAATTCCAACAGCAGTGCCAGGTGTTGATATATACAGACTAAAGACCGATGAACAAAGGCAACATCAATTTGAAGTCGAGCTGAGCTGACCGGAGCTGGTAGGAGCTCGGTCCAGGATGACGTCTCTCGTGCTTATCTAATATCTGTTCTCAGCTTGGCCAGCACTCGACTGCAGCAGGGAGAGGCCGACATGGGCCCAGAAGCACGGGCCACCATTAGTGGTGATGGACGACGCGTTAACCGAGACTGCCTGCGGCAACGGCTGTGGCAGCTCTTCGCCTTCTGCTTGCGCCGCATCGTGACAACTAACATCCTCATATCCATCAAGCAACTCAACACATCGCCAGCGCAGCTCGACCATCCACCCTCTCAATCCATCACAGACGAGCTGAACCCCTCGCCCACCGAGGACGGCGGCGACTCTCCTCCGAATACCTCCCCCCCGACGTCAGCCACATCCATAACCAGAGCTCCCCGAGCAGCCTCCATCACCATGGCGCTCGACAACTACTATCACAACAAGATCGAGGCGATGAAGCTTGAGATCCTCAAGGGCCAAGCTGTTCTGCGTCGTCTCGAGGCACAGAGGAATGACTACAACTCCAGAGTGCGGCTTCTCCGGGAAGAGTTGGGCCTGCTGCAGCAACCAGGTTCCTACGTCGGAGAGGTCGTCAAGGTCATGAGCACAAAGAAGGTGCTGGTTAAGGTCCATCCCGAGGGCAAATATGGTATGTGATTAATTGTAATCTGGCCCTATCGCGGTGCAAGGAGGTCAAACTGGGCCTGCGACGTGCGACGATGGCCTTGGCCTCATCAACATGCTGACACCCCATTGCAGTCGTCGATGTATCAGATACCGTCGACATCGCCAAGCTCACCGTCGGAAAACGGGTTACGCTCCTGTCCGACTCATACAAACTCGAGAAGATCCTCCCATCCTCCGTGGACCCCCTCGTCTCGCTCATGATGGTCGAGAAGGTGCCCGACTCAACCTACGACATGATAGGAGGTCTGGACCAACAAATCAAAGAAATCAAGGAGGTCATCGAGCTCGGCCTGAAGCACCCCGAGCTCTTCGAGTCCCTCGGGATCGCACAACCAAAGGGCGTCCTGCTCTACGGCCCACCAGGAACAGGCAAGACCCTGCTGGCGAGGGCGGTAGCCCACCACACCGACTGCAAGTTCATCCGGGTGTCGGGCTCGGAGCTGGTGCAAAAGTACATCGGCGAGGGCTCGCGGATGGTGCGCGAGCTCTTCGTCATGGCCCGGGAGCACGCCCCGTCCATCATCTTCATGGACGAGATCGACAGCATCGGCAGCTCGCGGGTCGAGGGCTCCAGCGGCGGCGACTCGGAGGTGCAGCGGACGATGCTGGAGCTCCTGAACCAGCTCGACGGCTTCGAGCCCACCAAGAACATCAAGGTCATCATGGCGACGAACCGCCTCGACATCCTGGACCCGGCGCTGCTGCGTCCGGGGCGAATCGACAGGAAGATCGAGTTCCCGCCCCCGAGCGTCGAGGCCCGCGCAGACATCCTGCGCATCCACTCGCGCAAGATGAACCTGACGCGCGGCCTCAACCTCACCAAGATCGCCGAGAAGATGAACGGGTGCTCCGGCGCAGAGCTCAAGGGCGTGTGCACCGAGGCGGGCATGTACGCCCTGCGCGAGAGGAGGGTCCACGTCACGCAGGAGGACTTTGAGCTGGCCACGGCCAAGATCCTGAACAAGCACGACGGCAGCAAGGAGGTCAGCTTGCAGCGCCTGTTCAAGTGATTGCTGGGCGGTTGGTGGCTTTTTTTGGTTGGCGGACGCGGGGACGGTGCTTTGCAGACAAAAAGGCAGAGGAACAGCTTGGGCACCTGGCCGACTTGTACAACACTATGGGTAGAGGTGTTAATTGATGAAATCATGAATAGACTCGCATTGAGCCCCAGTCAACTCCCCAGAGCAGTAAGTGCCCTGCAGAAAGCGTGAACCATAAGGGTCTCTTTAGACGCTGTTAGAGACGCACGCCCATGACAGAGAAACGAGTACACGCCACCCCTTTTCTTCCGTCAAAAGTTTACTCGTTTTTGTGTCACGGCCGTGCGTGCGACGCTGTAGCATCTCGGACCACGCGCACTGAGCCGTTGGCCCTCCATACTAAGAGAGGCTACTTGATATCAATGGCGTAGTGAGACGGACTTTTTCACAGACCAACTCTGGGGCTGACTAAACAAGTGCAGATGGAATGTCAGCCAAGTCGACTATTGACAAGAGAGGCTCTGCGCCCCATGAATACCGCTGCAGTGTGGCAGCCCTTCGTGGTCCAATCTGGCTAGCCTGCGACCACTATACTAGTCTGACCTGCATGAGATGCCGTGAGAGGGGCTTGGACGTGATGGAATAGAGGCAGCCTGCTCGAAAGAATCGGAATTTCGAATCCTACACTCTTTTTCCACTTGGATCTTCATTCACCGCAGTCCCGAATCCCTGCATTGTGTTTTGTTAAAGTTGTCTGATCCCTCCACAGAGCTCTACGCGAAGCAGCTCCAGAATACATCCGAGGACCTACAGCACTCATAGCCGCACGGCCGAAGCCAGTCATGCGGCTGATCAACATAGAGACGCTCGAGCTTCCCGAGTTTTGGGATAGTGAGATACCAGAGTACGCCATCCTGTCCCACACATGGGGGGATGACGAGGTCACATTCCAGGACTGGAACAACCTGAGCATCGCCAAGAGGAAGAGGAAGAAGGGATACTTCAAAATCGACATGGCATGCAGACAGGCTCAGATACATGGCTTGAAATATCTATGGGTTGACACCAACTGTATAGATAAATCAAGCTCTTCTGAGCTGAGCGAGGCCATCAACTCCATGTTCAGCTGGTACCAGAAGGCTTCTATCTGCTACGTTTATCTGGCTGATGTTAAGTCAATGCCTGATTGGTGGGACAGCATGACAGAGGACTACGTTGAGAAATTCTGCCAGAGTAGATGGTTTACTCGTGGCTGGACGCTTCAGGAGCTAATTGCACCTACGGCGATGACTTTCTATTCCCAGGACTGGTCGAAGATAGCCTCTCGTTCAACAATGGCGAAAGCCATCTCCGAGAAGACCCAGATCAACGCTTATTACCTCCAGGGTAATGGGAGATATAAGGACGCGAGTATAGCGCAAAAGATGTCCTGGGTATCTCGGAGGTCTACCAAAAGGATTGAGGATATGGCCTACTGTATGTTAGGCATCTTCGACATCAACATGCCGTTACTATACGGAGAAGGGCGGAAGTCTTTCACCAGACTACAAGAGGAGATTATTCGAGCCTCGAATGATCAAACTATATTCTGCTGGACCTGGATCGACCTGGTTCCTCCAGAATGGTGCAGCCTGCTCGCCCCTTGCCCGCAAGCGTTCAAGTACTCCAAGGACTTCGTCAGCACCATTTCCGTGATCCGGGGCATCAAGCCGACTTACAAGATGACCAACGCTGGTCTCTCTATCAGCCTCCCGATAGTCCAGGCCTGGTACTACTACCTAGGGATACTGAACGCCAAACTAGAGGTGCGCGACCCCCCTGCCGACCGCCTTGACTATCTTGTCTGCGTGCCCATTCAGGGGTGTCTGGACAGGGACGCAATGCTGTGGAGGCAGGGAATGCGGAGGCTCCGGTTTCCTCCCGGTCCAGTGCCCATCTCTACCTCATTGGCGCTGTGCCGGTCCCATATGTACGTACGTTCAAGCCCAGGCCACCTCGATACAACTCCCCTATTGCCTCCTTCATCGCCATTTGGGCCCCAATATTATCCTATTTTGCTTGTCTTTGGCGACACTGAAAAGCTACTTGGAGGAAGGATATTTCCAAACGCCGTCAAATCGAAAATCGCACCTGGCACCCAAATTTGTCTCCTGGAGCGAACCCGTTCTTGGATCGAATTCGAGGTTTTCCCACCGGACGCTTTCGTTGAGGGAAGGAGTCTGATCACTGTCGACCGCAACTCACTCCCCTGCGGATTCTTGATACGCATTGGAAAGGACAGCCGGTTCCGGCGCGTTTTGTTCATCGGAATAGATCTCAACTACTCTCGCCGTCAATTGTATCGAGTATGCAGTGTCGTTCCCGAGTCCCTCTTGAACGAGGTCTCAAACGACACGGAGCTACTTCAAACACTAACCAGTTTGATGCAAGAGAGGGCAAGATATAATACTAGCCCAGATGTCAGCTGGGGGCACGGAATTGGAATTACGATGCGTGAGGAAGACGTTACTGGGGTTGGCTCGATCTGCTTGACTTATATCACTTGCCAAGAGACATTTGTTGCTCAATCGAAATCGGACGATGGCAATGACAGTCGCTCAGATGTGGCTGTAAGAGGTCGTGGTCGTCGTGAGAATGTCCCAAGCTTATACGGCGGGCTGTTTGAACAGCATGAATATTATTAATTGATTTAAGCCCTGAGAACTTGCTGAAATTCAATGTTAGCAGGGTCAGATAAGGCTCACAAATCATTTGCTGTTGAGGTCTCCTGTCTAAACTTTTCACCCCAACAAAGATTCCCGACTGTGTTGTAACATCAAATATAATATTCTTGTAACTGGCGAATCAGGTATTGACTTTTTGTGAACGTCGTGCGTGCGACCACAGCACACGGTTTGGATCACCTTCAGCGCAACTTGAATTAGCCCAGCTAGACCCCAAGAGGCGTTGAAAATACATCACTCTGGTCAACAAAATGAAAGATCTTTATCTTCTGCAACCATACGAGATCCAGTTCCGATCCTCCTTCTGTGGGTGTGGTATATCGTGATGATTAAAGCGGTTGGATCAATGACTAAGTCACCGACTGGCCCTCCGCCGGGTTGATGAAGACAACCACCTGGACACCTACGATTACCAGATCAGGCATCGACGGTTTGGATATGCTAGAACGTACCGTCGATGCTCGTGTTAATGGGGATTGTCGAGCGGGTTATACGTATACCCTCTGCTGTAGAGTCAGAAGAGCTGGAAATCTGGGAGAAAATCTAGGACAATTCTGAACGCCCAAGTTTACGTTACTCCTCGAGAATGTGTTGACAACTACCATGATACCCAAAAAGAGAGAGTGACGAACAGGAACCAGTTCAGTGCATGTTGACATTGGTCTATCATCAGAACGTTGGAAGCAGTCAAAATATCCGTCACCTCTTGCTCTTGGTGTCTTCATGCATGTTACGAAGACTTTGCAACCCGCCCAGGTCAACGCTGTATTGAAATCATGGGCGCAAGCTACCTGCCGCTTTTGCAAGTCAGCCACTTTTCTTCTCTGAGTTTAAGCCTTCCTTAGTCGTTGATCATATTGTGTCCAATCAGGTCAGGCAACGGCAAGGATCAGAGTAGCTTCTAGCTTGGGCAGTCTCCTGCGGCCGAGCGTCACAATTGACCAGACTTCTGTCACTTCTGTCTGAGGTCTGTCGTGCAGCAAAGCGGAACCTTCCAGCCCTCCCGCAAGCCTCCGAAGACGACCCGGCACCAATGATATCCTGCCCAGACGCAGGGGTGTGGCAGATATCGACCGCTTTTCGGTCGCACGAACGACGTGAAGGGGCAAAAGAAACGTTGCCTGATTTATTCGCTGGAAAATCAGGCTGTGCCCACAGAAGCTGGCTGGCTGTGCGAGATGAGCCTGCGATCAAGAATCGACCACAATTCGGTGGTCAAAGCTCGGTGCAGGCGCATTGGCTACACAATGTAACGAGCAAGAATACGTATATTTACTTATAAGTCCCGAAAGTAAAACCTCTGTCTCCGGCCTTTGCATCACACTACCTGGCAAGTTGTCAGTTTCATATCGATCCACATCCCGAAAATGGCATTGGAGACAAGTGCAATCCCCTACATCGCTCTTCTGAGCCTCATAGTATCAGTTGTCCCGGGTTTGTTTTGGCTTTACCGAAAAAAGACTCGCAAGAGCGGCGAAAAAGATCGCCATCAAACATGCCGCAGTCTTACACCCATCTACCATGACGAGCGCCAGTTGCGGCCTACCTATTTCTATCTTGAAGAGTATCCCTGTCGACGGGCCTGGATTCTGCAACAAGATGTAGCCGCGAATACACCTAGCCACGCCTCACCTGCCTCTCACCGGATGCCCGGTTATCCCGTTGCTTCTCTGGACCCTAAAAGTCAAGTTGTAAGCCTGCGTGCCAGATTTCGCCAGTACCAATATACAATCATTCAGTAGCTGATCGTTCGCCTTGCAGAGCCACGTCGATATATGGCATGAGCTTGACATTGCCTAGGACCTTGTGGTCAGATGCCTTCGACTGTTGGTGGTGCTCGGATATCTTGATTGAGTTTGGTGCAGAGTGAACATACAAGCCAAGAAACCCTTGTTTCTTGGAAGGTAGACAATGAGGGCAGATTAAGAGTGTAGTATATTTCAGATCGGTCTTAAAGATGAATGATATCTCTGCCTCGACATCGGGATGGCTTGCAGTGGCCAACTTACCGGTACACCACCTGTGAATCAAGTATGAGATGCCCAACAGTCCGGAAAGAAAAGACTAGGGTAGATGCCTGGGTGTTTGTGATGCGCTCCGAGCTATCACCTGCCTTCGTGCTTGACCGCGTGTGCTGAGTTGTGCCATCAAGTACAGTAGGTAGGTATATAGATAGGGCTAAAGGAAAAGACAAAAATCAAAATCAAAGGGCTCAGTGAAGGGGTCGAACCTCCGTCTCCTTTGTGCTGCAGCCAACCACCCAAGGCGCCTTACCATTGGGCCAACTGAACCAGAAGGGGGTTTGAGCTTCGACTTATATCGGCCGAATCTAGTTTGAGATGCTATTTGGGGCTAACCTAAGATAATTTTTGGGGCTAACCTACTAGTAGTGGTAGCAAAGTCAGCTTGTTCTACGTGGCAACTACACTGATGTTTATGGCGAACTGGACTTGGCCCCGCGGCGTTTCTTATGGGCGTGCCCACGTTATATCAGGAGCGCAGGCAAGGCATGTCTCTGCAACTCAGCCGTCTGCCTCCTCTTCTCGTGACCGCGAATTCTTTTAAGTCTGAATATTCTTGGGTCATTCGTGAATTGTCACCGTCGCCAAGTAGTGCTGCTTCTAAAAGATGCTGGTGATCTCCCAGACTGACTACCCACGTATTTCAAGTTGCCCCGGATGCTTGCCTCTATCGCCAGTCTCTACGAAAACGACCGCTGACATTGCCTCTGGTGATCTGGACTCTTTGTGTACTGGTCTTGTCCGCTTCATGACAGGGATGCAAGATAATGTAGATCCAAGGTTCCATGCGATTGGCCGGCGATCCGAATACGGGAGCGACACATGGGCATGAACACTCCTTAATCCACCTCACATTATGTTTTGGGGAGGCGGAGGTTATCTCTTTTCATCATACTAGATGCACCTTACTGATCAACCGCGAAACCACTACAACCCTTCGCCATTGCACAGAAAATATAGCCTTGACAATGTGGCTTATCTGGTCCCTCGCTCTCTTGCTTACTTACCTCCTCGTCAGCACCGCCATATCCCTCGCGAGCAACTATGCCGCCGCCCGCAAGACCGGCCTGCCCGTGGTCATCAGCCCAATCAGCAAATACAACCCCCTATGGCTCATCCTCCAGCGCCGCCTCGCGCCGTGGATGAGGCGCAACCTCCCTGCGTCCCTAGCCTCGTGGACGCGCCACAACACGCTCAGCTGGTTCTTCGACGACAAGTACCTCCTCTTCAACGAGCTGGGCAGCAGGTCGTGGCTGCACGTGACCCCGCGCGAGGTCGAGTTCCACTGCGCCGACCCGGCCGTCAACGCGCAGGTCTTTGCGCGCAGGGGCGACTTCGACAAGCCGCCCGAGGTCCTGGATGTCGTGGACATCTACGGGCCCAACATCTCGTCCGTCACGGGCGCCGAGTGGCGCCGCCACCGCCGCGTCACGGCGTCGCCCTTCAACGAGCGCAACAACCGCCTCGTCTGGGACGAGGCCCTGCGGCAGGCCGCGCAGCTCGCCGCGTCCTGGAGCAGCGCCGGCGCGGCGGGGTTCAACACCACCGCCGCCGACACCGTGGCCGTGTCGCTGAACATCCTGGCGACCGCCGCGCTGGGCGAGTCCTGGGACTTCCAGCGTGCGGTGCGTGGGGGCGACGGCCAGGCCGCGAGCTACCGCGACAGCCTGCACGTCCTCCTTAGCAGCGTTCGGACGCTGGTCCTCACGCCCAAGTGGGTGTACCGCCTGCCAGGGTGGTGCATCCCGAGCCGGTACCTGGCCGGGTTCGTGAGCACGCGCAGGGTCTTCGGGCAGCACATGGAGGACATGGTGCGACAGCGCAAGGCGGACATTGCGATCGGGAACACGAGGACGGACGACTCGACCTTCCTCAATGCGCTGGTGCTCAAGTCTGAGGAGTTCCGGCGGGACGAGGAGGGTGGGAAGGGCGGCGGCGAGGGTGTCCGGGCGAGTTTGAGCAATGACGAGCTCTACGGCAACCTGTTCACCTATAATCTTGCCGGGCATGAGACCACTGCCAACACCCTTAGCTTTGCTATCTATCTGCTCGCTGCGTTTCCCGAGTGGCAGGAATGGGTGCGCCAGGAGGTCGACCTGGTCTGCGGAATGTCTGTTGATGGACAAGTGAACACAGCCTATGAGGACGTATTCCCCAATTTGAAGCGCTCCCGTGCGTTTTTGGTAGGTCAATGTCGCTTGCCACTGTCTAATCACAGTCGACAAGCCTCCTTTCACCTTTGTGCCTAGAACTGACTGAGATGCTTTGATAGTTCGAGACGCTCCGTTTCTACGCCCCAGTGCTTAGTATTAACAAGTCTGCCGTCGGCCCTCGTGGTCAGGAGTTGTTGATCGACGGTAGATCCGTCCTCCTGCCTCCCAGGACGACAGTAGCGCCGAACGTGATCGCGTCTCACACATTGCCCGAGCACTGGGGAATGGATCACATGGTGTTCAATCCGGGGCGCTGGATCGGCCAACCCAGTGACGACGCCTCTGAGGTGCTTCTTGACCTTCCCACCTCGGTTAAAGAAAAGACGACATCTTCCGATGGGAAGGGTATTGCATACTTCCCCTGGTCCTCCGGAAGTCGCGTCTGTCCGGGCAAGAAGTTCTCGCAGGTTGAGGTGCTGGGCGTTATGTCGAGCATCCTGCGGGACTATAGAATTGAGGTTGTTCGACAGGGCTTAGAGACGGAGGAGCAGGCTCGGAAGCGATGCCTGGAGGTTATAGAGGACAGTGAGACCCAGATCACACTACAGATGAGGCGATCTGATGCTGTGTGGCTGAGGGCGGTGAAGAGAGTATAGAACTGGTTTGAGAATCGGGCGGGATGAGCGGAAGACGCAAGCACTTGGGCAGATCTGAGGGAACCCCAAGAGAGGAAAACATATATCGTATACTATACAAGTGGTTTGCTCCTAATGTCCATTAACCCCATTCACACCGTTCACGCCATTTGTCTGCTGCCCTTGCCGCCCCTGCCCATCAATAGCAAACGCCCTCAACGTCTCCAGGTCGACAGTCCTCAGCGCGCTGTCCTCGGTGGCCTCGAGGTCGATTTTGGGGACGGCGCTCCTCGGGATGCTGCCGCTCTCGAAGGCGCGGAGGGCCTGGAGCCACCGGCCGGTGCACAGGCACCACTTGCAGCCCTCGCTGAGGCCCACGGGCCGGAGGTCGTTGCCCTCGCGGGCCGTGTAGTCGAGGAAGTCCTCAGAGACCACGCCCGCCATGGCGTGGTTCCCCCGGTCCATCGCGCTGGTGCGGCAGTAGCCGTCGCGGTGGAAGCCTGTCATGGGCTGTGTCGAGAACAGCTTGAGCGGCTGACGGAACACTGTAACATGATCAGGCGTCTACATTTGTTGTAAGGGGTATGGGTTGGCTGTGTAGAACTCAGTGTGATACTCACCGTTTAGACTGACGTTAGACATGATGTACAGAGGCCAAATATAGTGCATGTGATATTAATGGTTAAATTACTTGCTAATTCCACAATTGAAAAGCTCAAGGTGGGATGAGAAGTAAGGGATGCCCAAACGGGAGTCAAGATTGAATTTACGTTCAAAGTGATGTCATAGACTGGTCGCACTTAGGGGCAAGCGTGCTAGCCGGGGCCACATTCTCACCCCGATGATCTCTCTTTCTACCACAAAGGGATCTCAGAGCTCATTCATTCCCTACCATGATTTCCTTTTGTGGATGAGAATGTCTTCTTTTTTTCGACCACCGGCGGGGGAGGGGGGAGGGGGTGGCGCCTTTATGTCCAGAACCACACTTCTATAGTCTTTTCATAAGAAGATGGATTTGGTCTTGTTATACACAATGAATTTTTAATGGGAATAGTAGGAATACCTCGCAGAAAGGGAATAGAAATCTCCTTTTACGGCATATATACTGTACTATTATAAGCACACCAAGCTGAGTGTAGCTAGCAGTAGTAGGTAGCCACAATAGCTAGCACATATAGACTACCTATAGCTTACGAGGCTCTTAACGTTTACACCCTTATAATTATTAGAGATATCCTTTCTTCGTTTCTTCTTTTTGGCTAGATAAAGTTTATGAGCAAGTGTAATTTATTTACATGTTTACTTCTCTCAATAATATGCGAAGTATGATTATAAATTGTATTAATGTTATGTGCCTGGCCTTGATCTATTGAACATTGCATTTGCAGGGGCTTGGTCGTCCGTTGGCCTGATTTCTGACCCGCGTGTTGGTACGGGTCACAGACATCTGGGCTCTGGCGACTGTGCTGGCATTTGCGATAGAGCTCCTCCCGGTAATTCAGCCACGATGCCCTCTTCCGGTAGCTCAGCCTCTAGAATCTGGGCCGACAACTCTGGCAAGCAGGTGCCAAGCTCAACAGGGATGACTATTGAATCAGCAGCCAGCTCCGGTTTCCTGTAATCTTGGTTCTGATCGGTCTTCGAGTTCCGATTCCGTTGCTTCTTTGCCCGGCGGATTCTCCACGCAAAGACGATAACGGCGATGCTGATGATTCCTCCCGGGATTCCAACCCCAAGACCGACTTTGAGTGCAACACTATCACTCCTATTCGAGGGATCTGCTGTCAACGATGTAGCTGTCAACGACGTAGCTGTCGGTATGGCTGCTAGCGCTGGGATGGAACGCAAACAATATAGTGACGAGACAGAATATATACAAGTAGCCTCCGTATGGCAGCACCTAGTTCCTTCGGTATCTGTGCCACAATTGCCAAGGCCGCTTGTACATACAGCCATGGTCGTCGGTGTCCCAAATTGTAAGCAATGGCCTCCTATGGCACATTCTTGGCCGAAAGCACAGCAGAAACCGCCGAACGAGTCAGCGCACAAGTAGTTGCTATTCAGGCACTGTCGCTTGACGCAGCCACCTGCTGTTCTCGTGGTTACAGTGCCACTAGTCGTCTCCGTGGTTGTAACGAGAGAATAGTATGAATCCTGGGAGCATGTAGATCCACACGTTGAGCCTAGCTCACAACACCCTACTTGGAGTGTGGTATCATCGATCATGCAGTAGTCTGTATTTGGGCAGCAATTTGTTGAGTTGATATCGGAGCCTGATTCTCGAGGGTTTGTAAGTATTCCAGTGCGAGTCAATGGAGTCTTTTCCGCTTTGCAGGGGATCACATACATGGATGACTCCCATTAAGGCAATTGCCATCCCTCCTCATAAGGTCTTCTTGATGGGACTGAAGTGGAGAGAAGAGCGGTTGGATGTGCTCAGCTCCAAAGAAGTCAACCTCCATCCTCGGGACGCCCAGGCCCGTGGTAGACCCGAGAAGTCCAGCACTGATACTCAAGACACGATTGGAAGGCATCTTTAGAGCTGAAAAATCTCGTTGTCTGATCAGGCTTGATGTCACTCCGGTGTGAGAAAATCTGGGCGAATGATCTCGACTCAGGGACCAGGGGCACTTCAGCCTTTCTAAACTGTTAGCTTAGGTAGCTTGTATACTATCATATCTGCTTGAGTAATGGTCCGAATATTGTGACAGAATGGGTCTTATATACTGCTTGGAATAATTGATCGCACGGGTGGGGTTCGAGACCCCCAGTTGAAAAGCCATTCGGGATGTCAGCGGGGCTGTGGGATCAGTAAATGAGCGGAACCACCACGGGAATGCTGAAATTAAGTGACAAGAAGGGATCAAATATTGGGTCCCACAGCATCCTGCAAACGAGATATCGATCAGTCGCGAAGCAGATTGGCGCATACGATAGACAGCAGCTTGTTACAGGTGAGTGAGACAATGTTTGAGAGGTGTTCATCACTTCTCGGCTAAGGGGACCTTGGGTAGCGGCTCACGAGTCGGACCTGTAGAGAAGTGCATAGGTCAAGTTTATAGAAATTAAAAGGAATATAATAGCATGTAGATTTTAAGTTCATAGAGAGTAAATTAAATAAGCTTAATATAGTCTTTAAACTTAAATAGTAATATTGTCAGGGTCGTGGGCTGATTGCATGCAGGGCCTACCAGGCCTATTCACACAACTTGCCTTATCAGCTCAACTGGCCTCAATACCATTGGGAGGCCAGTTCTTAACTGCTCTAGCTTTCCGATTCTTTTGTTTAGGCAGCTTAAGTTGTAAATTAATAATACTTTACAGTCAATTTGTGCTTTTGTTGCCGTAAGACATGAGTTCCGTCTCAGGTAATTTCGAATTATTAATTGCAAATCCGTATAAGTACCGTACCGTTACGAGGACGGGTCTAAGACAGTAGTGCAGAATACAGCTCAGTAATCAGGTTTAAACACAACAAAGGATGGATTCATCTAAGGATGAGGCTTTGAGGCCGCCTCCTTCACAATGACCAATCATTACCCGGCCCATTGAGACCAGCCACACCCCCTCCATCGCTGTCACACGCATTATGTTTAAAGTGATTTCATAGAATGACTGCCGGGGTTACATATCCTAATTGTGGTCACATCCTCAACCCAATGACATCTCTGTTGTCTCAGTCTTGGTGATCAACACGCAATCACCTCCGCCAATTTACAATTTGGGAGGGGTTGGCGAATGGCGGTCTTTGTCTCCGTAAATACATTCATACAGTCCCCATTAGCCAGAACAAGCCAGCCTCAGATATAGCCATGGAAATCTGAGTGCGCTAGCATCTCCTGTATTTAAAAGGCAGCATGCTGTCTGACAAGTCCAAGGGCTTTTGAGAGACTCTGAGTTCTAACGAGAAGATTGTCTTGCACGAATAGAATGGAATATGGATTTAAGTTTCTTGGGAGGCCATTGGAAACGGTCATAACAAGGAGAAATAATTCAAAATTGAATGATCGTCTTAGAGAGTCCTTGTCTTTACTCTGCAAATATATGTGGGTTCCTATCTCTTTTCCAATAGGAGTAATTAGCGTTGGAGCTCTAGTCATGGAGCCGGAGATGATATGTGGCTTGTTGTGAGGAGAATGATGTCGAGGCGTACCTAATTTAGGTCAGGTATCGAAAGTGGCCATTAGAGCATTGTACACACTAATATCTCTACTGATCTTGGAGACTTGCTTCAATCTTTGTTATTAACAACTCGGTGTGGAAATGACTTACCGAAGCCTGGTTGCTCTCCCGAAATCCTTCACCTGGCTCCGGAAGTCACACAATGTGACTATGAATGCCAGTGTCCAGCTTCCCTCCTCAAGCCAACCAATCCCTGATCCCATCCACCAAACGACACTCCATGTTATCCCAAGTATGATTTGCACCCTCAACAACAACCTGGCACAAACCCCCACGCGTGTTCTTGCTCGCAAGTATTCCAGCCCAGAGCCCAAAGAACGGGCCCCGATCGTTTGAGCCGGTGATGGTCAGGACGCCCTCAACGCGTGGCTCAGCCCCTTCGAATTCTGCCGGCAGGTGCTCCCACCCATGGCCCTGCACAAGCCCCTCAACAGAACGGAAGTATGAGCCTGATTTGAAGATGCCGATGACGGGGTTGATCTCCACGGGGTACGAGACGAGGACGTAACGGACCGTGGGGAAGTGTGACGCGAGGGACAGGGGTGGACGGGCGCAGCCTGCTGATATGGCGCCGGCGGAGTAGCCGCAGATGAACAGCTCCGGGTGCTGGGCGTCCGGGAAGTCGTTCTTGAAAGTGTCCATTGCTTGGTGGAGGAATCGCTGGTGATGGAAATGTGTCAGCCGGAGAGGTTCACGACTGTTAGGTACCACGTCTGTCACTCACATTATAATCACTTTCCGCAGCATCTCCGACCCAGATTGACAAGTCGGCAGCAAAGCCGCGGCCGCCCACGGTCAGATCGTCCCAGGTGACGACCCTCAGCCGCCTCTCATTGCGGAAGTACTCGGCGAGCCTGCGGACCACGGGCCGGTCCCTATTGCCGAAGCGCCCATGGGCGATGAGCGCCAGGCCTCGGGGCAGGTTCCAGTCGCCCGGATCGTCTGGGTCCTCGACGCAGGGCTCGCAGTGTTCGGAATCGTAGGAGGACGGTGCTTGGCCCATGATTGCTATTTACCTGGGTAGGGTCAATGTGCGATCCCGAGTGTATCCTAAGCAGGTGTCGTCGGAAAATCCGTTTTCCAAAGCTGCTGATGGTCAAGAAGAAGACGGAATTCTGCTGGATAATTTTTGCCCCCCGGGTTCACAATACATTTGGGCCGTGGGTTTGTTGGTGGCCTTGGTGCCTTGTTCATGCCAGTGCGGCAGGAGGCCCACCGAGGTCAAGATCGAAGGCAGTGATCTTGCCCTTACTAACAAAAAGTAATTTACATGATATTCAATAAGCAAAAGGGTCTTAGCACAGCCTTTCCAGTAGAAGATGGACTTCCGTTTGATTTGTTCCTCCCATATATGCCGAGTTATGAATGAGAGTAGTGAGAACATCCCCCTTGGGAAAGGATGGAAAACTATTCTCACGGCACGGGTACCATGAGCTATTCATACCACTCGGATCCCAGAATCTAGGTAGGTAGACAGGAAGACCACACGGGCACATGAAAGATGACACCTTCCGGGAGGCACAGGAACAGTCAGTCCAGGCTCGTCCGCCCACGCCCTCCGATGAGTTGGACCGGCGTAGACCACTTAAAGCCCATGAGCAAAGTCGCCATGATTAGAACACGAGGCAGGCAACCCTCACAACAGCAGCAGTGCCAGACTGCCCACTTCACCTCCATCCAAGTGAATCCCAGCCTACAGAACAACAGAGCACATAGTCACACACACTCAGCAGGAGCTATACCTCACACTCAAGAACAGCATCGGAGAAGAAGTAGCGGTAGTATTTAGGTTAGGGACACGTGATCGAACCTCTACTGTACAGATGCTTTAATAAAACCCAGCCCAAACCCAAACCCAAACCCAGAAAAGAAAAGGAGAAAAAGCACCCCAAACCCTGTTGTGCCTAGTTTCTGTTCTGGACCATGCAAGACACCGCGGAATGGAAAACACACACAAAACGAGGGGAATGAAAATCGAAACAAAAATATATGAACCGTCTTGGTCTTTGTCCAAGCCTTTACTCCAGCGCCGAGATTCCCCTGTGTTTGTGTGTGCCTGATAACGCCTAAAAACAAGGGGTGGTGTTCCCCCATCCCGCCCCGTGTCCATGATATATTTGATGCAGTCAGTAATGGCAGTAAAGGGAGAAAACTGAGCCCGAAGACCCTCTGCTTTTAGCTGAGAAGGCTTAATGCTGTTGGACATCCTCCAAAACGAGCCAATGACCAATGCCGCAGCGGGCGTCGGTATGACCCAGCGGGTTGAAAATGATTTCCTACTTCGAGTGCCCCACGTGGGCCACGGTCCCGCTACGGCCCCTAGCCCGCATCGCGGCTGTCCCACCGGCTCCGGTGCCGGGTGCGCCGATGACGGACCCCGCAGGACCTCCGCGCTCTTGTAGCCGCCAAATCCATTCGGCAACCGTCTCGTAGCAGAGAACGTATTGTCGCAGCGTCTGCACCATCGATAGACGCTGCTGCCGGAAGTCGGTGACAGTGGCCGCGATCATGTCCATGGTGTCGTCATCGATCCAAGACGTGTCGATGTGGCCGTAGTCGTCTTCGCTGTCGGACGAGGAGCTGGACCTGGCGGGAGAGGGCGAGGCCATGGCTATATCAGGGAACACGGGTGACTTCGGCGGCGCAGCGGTGCCAGGACTGATGGCGTCGTCGAAAGGGTCCCTCCGTTCGGTTCGGTCGCTGAAGGCGGTTTGAAGCGAGGTATTGAAGGACAGACCAGTCATGGCAATGTCTCCCTCTTGATCGTGTGGGGCCTGCGGAGGAGGTTGTAGCTTGTGAGCACGAACCTTCTTCTCGATATTGGCGTTGGCCCTCTTGATGTTGCGCATCCTTTGGCGCTTGAGCATGTCGATCACGCTGTCGACAGTACAGAAGGTACCCGTGCGCCCGCAGCCCGCCGAGCAGTGAACAAGCATCGGCCGCGCGTTTTGGTCCGACTCGGGCTCCTCCCACCAAGCGAGGGGCATTCCACTTTGAGCACGCGTTCGCTTCTTCGGACTGCGTGCGGATTTGCCTTGAGTGGACGATTCAGACTGCTGCGGACTCTTGGCCGTTGCCAGTGTGGTGTTCACGTCGACTGGTAGTGCCGCCCGCTGCATGACATTTGCGAGGTCGACAAGCGCGAGGAGGTGGCTGGGTTGAGCTGGCGCACCGAAGTCGGGCCAGGAGGGGTAGTGCAGATGGGTAATCTCGCGCATCGGGGCGAATGGATGAGCAGAGTGGGAAAGGGCGAACTTCCGAATGATCACGTATGGAGTCTCGCCATTGCCTGAGGGATTGGCGGCCGACTTGGCTTGCCCCTGTTGTGGGCTAGCATCCAAAGTCGTCGTCGTGTTCGCCCTTCTCCGGCCCATTTCCGCCGCTGCGGCACCAAACCCGAAGGCATCGTCTGGCTGTGCTGGGCCGGAGGCGGAGCCAGAGTCGCTGGAGTCGGTCGAGGTGGGAGGCTGAGAACCGTTCTTGTCAATATCAAGCGACACTTTCTTCTCAGATAACGCCCGTAGTTTGATGGCTCCGAATTCCCTGTCTTTCCAGTATGGATGACACTTGAGTTGACCGCCCTCGGATTCCGCCGTGAGCATCACAATCACACGAACATCTTGATCCCAGATCACGGACCAGAAGTCCTAGAGGACTGTCAGTTAATGCACGGTACTGGAGGGTCAGGGCGGGGATAGCTTACCTCAAAGGTCGCCGGCAGTGGACCCTGGCTGGCGATATACCTCTTGTGGCTTCTGGACGCCTTGATGTGACTGGCATTCACATAGTCGCAGGCGCCTTCTGGCTTGCCCTGCAGCTTGACCCGAGCATGCTCAAATGGCAGAATATCTTTGTAGCGGTTCTTGCCGCCCTTTTCGATACCGCTCAGCACGACTTTCTCCTCCGCTTCTCCTCCGGCACCCACGGCTGTCCCGGGGTTGAGGTAGGAATATGCACCCTTCATGCGTGACTGCTCGGCAAGTTCGATCTTCAGGAACTTGTCGCTGACCTGTTTGCCCTTGTCCAATGGAGCTGCAGCATCACGCAACCACCTCGGAAGCGCTTCCATCTCTATCCCTTGCGGAACCTTGACATCCATTTGCCCGACGCCGTCAACAAGGTCTTGATTTTGCCGAATGTTGGCGAAGAAGGGGTTCGCCGCGTTACTCGTGTTTGGAAGCATCACTCCGCCGACGACGGGGGCGACACTAGGCCTTCCCCCGCTGTTGCTCGAGCCGGCACCAGGTAATGACAGTGTCGGCCGGCCGGCTGAGGGCTCTGAAGCATTGCCCTTTTCGACCAGGGCCGGGTAGGACGCCGCGAAAGCGTTGAAACCGCCTCTCAATATTGAGCATTGACCGGTGTAACCCTCATTGGTGAACTTCTTGATCGTGTTCATAGCAGAGACGGCATCCTTCTTTTCGGACGAAAAGGCGTCATACACCACCAGATATTTCGTGTCTCGCCACTTCGCGAACCTCTCCTGATCTGTGTTGCCTTGGAAGGTTTGTTGAAGCTTCTGCAGATTGAAGGTGGCGCGCTTAAGCAGTGTCGTTGGAATGCACAGATTCAACGCGCCTTTGATACGAGACTGGGCGTATTGTGGAGACACCCGGAGATCCAGAAGCAGGACGTCACCCTTGGACGGAATATCCAGCATTTCTTTCAACTGCGTCGGTGAGATCATAGTCGCCCCGGATGCTTCTAATGTAGCAGGAACTGTGTCCGAACGAGCCTTGGGGTTTGAGATAGGTGCTGGCGACGGCGGCTCGGCCTTATCATGCGCCAGAGACAGCCTTGGGTGACGATCGTCCACTCTTGACAGCCCGCTTCTCCTGTCGAGGGTTGAATCAAACTGGGCTGGCGACTCGTGTCTTGGCAGGTTAAAGAAGCTTGGCTGGTTGACGCTTGCTTCTGAGTTCCGTTTGGAATCAGCAGAAACATATGCGGAGTCGTGCGTGCTGATACTGGCGTTGTCGACGTCCATCTTCTCGGAGGGATTCGCCTCCTTCAATTTTGGTATGTCGGTGGTTTGGCTGGGCGTGCGGGTAAGCACCGGTGTGATGGTGGTATCGGTAGCGTGAGTGTGCCATCTCGGAGGACGCGGCCGTGTTGCTGGCGGTCCCGATGAGAGTGTGAGAGGTGTGGTGCTACCGAAGTGGGAGGATCCCAGGCTAAACGATGACCCTCTATTTGCATCTGCTTGCTTCCTAAAGGCCTCGAAATCGGGGTTCGCATCGAGAGGTACCTGCTTTGGTAGGGCAGCGCCAAAGCTCTTCACCGATGACGTCGAGGGGCTCCATCGGTCCTGAGCAGCCCCGCCTGTTTCCATCGCGTCGATGGACTCGACCTGCTGGCCAAAATAGTTGGGGGATGGAGTCCGAGCATCTTGACCATGCCCCTGTCCCAGCGGTGTGGACAACAATTTAGGAACGGCGGACGGAGAAAGCTTAGGTGGGTGTGAGGCGGCGACCGACAGAGGCACGCGGGGAGAAGCCATGGGTGACGAGGCCTTGGTCGAGGTCCTCGAGTGGGTAGTGGATTGTGACCTGGCGTGGGAGGAGCTGGCCGAGGGAAACGGTTGGGAGGAGTGCGATTTTGAGGTGACTGGAGGTGGTCTCGAGGTTTTCATGTTGTAGTAGACGGTGGGGGCGGGGCGCTCGAAGTTATTTCTCGACTCTGGAGGCGCCATGCTCCTAGGACTCGTGTGGAATCTCTGTGAATTGTTGCCGCTGACATGCAGAAGTGGGTTGGTTCTCAAGCGGAGCTTTCGTCCCCGTCTTGCGGTGTCAGGGCCGTCCTGCCTGCGAGTTACTTTCATAAGGTCATGTTCGCAGGGCGGCTGCATATGGCGATTTCGAGTTTGGTGGATGGGCGAGGTTGGCCACGTTCGAGGCGTGGGTGGCGGCTGCTGACTTGACCCGGCTCGCTCGTGTTCTCGTGTCCTGTGTGTCTCTCCCTCTATCTCGAAGTCTCAAAGCCCTCTTGCTGTAGGGCGTGCGTGTGACTGAAAAAATCGGTAGGTCCAGTGTCTCGGGTAATCGGTGGACAAGCGAGTCGTCTGCTTTTGCGCGGCTGTGAAGGGGTGATGTTGTCGAGCAGCAACACAGAAATGACTGGAGCAGGGACGTGGGAATCCAAGGTCGCTAGAAAATGGGAGTTGATGTCGGAATGGGATTCATGGGGGGGACAAGGGTGGATTGGACATGATAGTAGTAATAGTTGGTGGTCCCAGACCCTTGCTGCGTGCCCTGTGGGGAAGGTTGTCCAACAAGTCGAGGCTGCTGCTGGGAACAGTACATAGATGTCATCAGCAAGTTCCCTGCATGTGGACGGCAGGGGTTTGGGGGTCACTGGCAGGGAGGGGGTCAAGGCCTATCAATTTCAGGTCAGGGAACGACCAGATGGACCCTTACCCTTGGGACCAAGAGGCGCAACCGACTTCGGCAGGGCACATTGACACATTGACATTGACAACAGGGCTCCAGGTGGATTTTCAGGTTTTTGCAATTGCAACGCATGCGACGCAGGCAGACCAAGAGGCAGACTGTTAGCAGACAGAAAGAAACAGGGCGCAAGACGACTGATCGGTCCGCATGGCAAATGAATGATTGAAACGACTTGGTCACGGCTACGGTTCGGTTCTAGTCGCTGAGAGGCTCGAAAAGTAGGGGTCCAAGAGATGGGGGGAGACCACCACGCTGTGGGTAGCGCGATGGTGCGGAACAAGCCTTTGCTGGACTTGGCCGTCCCATTTGGGCATCGCCTCGACCTTTGCCTGGGATAGAGAAAGAGGGGTCCTGTCAGACGTGATAAGCCAAAACACATAGTCTCTATCTACTACTAGTGTCATGCCGGCATCAGGTGAGGACGAGTAGAAGGGTAGCAGCACACAACTGGTCTAGGTTTGGACAACACTGGCAGGGCATGTCCGTGATGGGAGCGCGATGCTCAACTGTAGCTCTCCCGAATGTACATGTGCACGCCCTGGGATCGTCGCCATATGTTTTGCACCGCCGAAGATTACCCTTCCAATCATTACTTGGTGATATCGGCCTGACAACGATAGACACCGTATGTGCAGACTGTAGTGTAGATTGATGCGCAGGACAGTCAAGAAGACAACTTGGATGGGGAAGTGGGATGGATGCAGCGACACGAGCACGGCAACACGGAAGGCCTAAGGCCCAGGGGGGATCGCAAGGAAGGCATACGGAGCAGATGTTCCCAGGGGGAAGTGATCTACACTGCTCGCAAACCACCAAGTTACGAGAGCCCTGGACTACATTGGAATCTTATTATCACACCGTTGCTTCAGCGAAGGACTATCACCGCCTATCAAATCTTTGCATGCTCCCACCAGCTCGGCAGCTCGGGCAAACCTGTGACATGAGGACAGTCGATATACCATAGTACTCTACAGACGTACTTGTGTTTGATGTCTGCCATGCATGTGTCTCTCCATCAGTCCATATGAACAAATAAGGCCCATTGCTTCCCACAACAACTCGAATGACTGAAACGGCCTGCGTGCCACACAACCTTGGTATTTGTTGGCGGTCTGCTCTGCTGTGAGATTTCTTGGGCACCAATGCACTCAAAAGCACTCCGCCAAACACTGCCTCTCTCCCAAGCATTCTACGCTCTTGCTGGCAGAATGCCTAACTAGGCACACAGTAAACCCCCTACTGGCTGTCGTCACCGTCGTCATGATGAGAGTACAGCGACGGGGAAAAGCGGGCGCTCTGCTCCTGCGACCATGTTCGTTGTTTGCCGCCGGTGTTCCACTCTCCACTCATAGTCACCTGGCGTGCCTGGCAACGAAGAGGAAGTCCGTTGGTCTGATGGTGTCACCACAGTCAGATGCGCACAGAATACAGAGTTCTTCAGCGGCCCGTACTTCATGATCTCGGTGGGTTCCGCCAACCCAGGTAAGCAGCCTGGAGTCACACAGGGCAGACAGGCGCTGTAGATACAGTGACAGGCATCGGGACGGGTGGCGGGGGCCACAGCAGAGGCAATCTTGGGGGGGGTTGCTCTGATCGAGACGGGGCCGGATCCAGAATTGCCAATACCAGGATGGGACAGCAGTGTACCTGTTCCACGCGGTGCGGCAGTCGCCCGGGTGCGGTACGTACCCCAAGCATGCTCCTCGGTGGCGTACCAATGACGACATACGGCAGCTTTCGGCCCCATTATGGTCGGGCCTGCCTTGTGCAAGCCAAAACTCAAAACTGAAGCAGCGTCACATCTCAATTCGGGGCTCTGGCCAATGGCCACTCCCGACAGAGCCCAGGACCCCTATTTTCCAGAACCCGCTGTTAACGACAGCGCTGGGGAGGGACAAGCCGCGCAGGGCACCTGTCCCCCGCGCCCGCGGTTACTTCCTTATCACCCACCCCCACCTGCCACTCAAACCTCATCATCGTCATTGATGGGACTTTGGTGCTTCTAGAACCGAGTCCATGAGCCCAGCCCTCGCCAGACGTGTTTCACTCAGACCACCTCAGCTTTCCAAAGGGGGAGCGACCTGCACGCGCCGTGTCGCTGGTGGTACCGTACCGGGCTGCAATGCAGCGAGTGTTTGTCAGGGCAATCAACCAAGTAAGCAAGCGAGCAAGCATTCTGGCATGATGCGAAAGAGAGGGGACCGTCGTGAAGCCATCGAGATTTGTGCGAGTCGAGTCAATCACCCATCCACTCAGTCATTTACTGCATTACGGATCCGTTTCGAGACGGTCTCGAGCGGTCTTTTCGTAGGTCACGATGCGTCGCCCTCGAGGTGCCACAGCAATCTGATCGTCGTGCACACGCCGATGCGTCACTAATGATGGGGCCTCGCCTGTCCGTGAACGGCGTCTGCTCGAGGACAACAACTGTGGAGGGCCGACATCCAACAAAATCACCATTCCCGAGCCCCTGGCAAACTCTGTTCGAGTGGTCCCTTCCCAATGCCATGGTAAAACTCCATGGCCTTTCGGAGATGCCAAGATACAGTCTCCAGCGCGGCAGGGAGCTCGAGATCTTGTAAACTTGGTCACTCTGGTCATGGACTTCTTCGCTCTTGCCCACCATCAAGCACGCCCAGCCCTCCACTCCTCCAATACTCGCTCGTTCCGCCGCTGCAGCCATTTTCCCATGCGGTGGGGATTGATTTCCCCCAGGCTGGGTGATGTGCGTGAGAGGTTCCACTCGCTTCCAAGTTCGATGTAATGCCCCACCAGCCCACCAGGAACTTGACCGTGGGGTCATCTTACCGCTGCAATTCACGTGGCTGTTGCTCTCCCGTCCCTCCCAGTTAGCAAGACAGCAAAGCAGACTGGAAGCTTTCTCGGGGCTCCTTGGGAACCCGACAGGATCGACCCGACCTCGCCATGTCTTCCCGCCAGGCACGACGCCAGCAAAGAACCAGGCGGCACCTCGATCTTGCCTTTAAGGTTCGGCCTGTGGAGGGCTCGACAGCTCGGCACGAGGCTCTAGATGCCGATGCAATGCTACATCACCATGCATGCCGACAGACCACCTCCCTACCCAAATCGCGAGTAACTTTGCTCAGTCAGAATGCTCTGCGCTGTGCTCGCGGATTACTGTCGCCGCTGCGGACACGGCGCAGCCCAACACACCAGTGCGCAGCAGAGCGCGTGCTGCGGTGGGTGTTGGCAATCGTCATCCCGCTTACCCTTCTCTCCACCACGGGCGTTCTGGAAGAGCCGATTTGAGGGGCTTGTGACGACATCTCACTGCCCATTCCATCGCACAAGGTAACTCCGGCGGTGCTCATCATTCATCTGAAGGGCCCAAGGCCCTCCATACTTTCTACATACGAGACTGCCCTTCCTCAGGTTTCACTTGATTGCAACGGTTGCGACCATGGTTAATCCAAGTCTGCACAAATCAATCCGAGCCCAACACCTACCAAGGTACGCAGGACCATGGCGTGTACACCAGCATATAGTCAGGTACACTCCGATATTCCCCTAAAACACCCTGTCTGCCACGGGACACCGCTTCCAGGCCCTGTGGGCTAGGACAGTATTGACTTGGCCCTGCAGTGCCAGTGGGGACGACTAAATTCTGACAGATTGGCTTACGGGCACTGGTATTGAGTTTGATGGCGCTCAGAAACTGGGAAAACTACCGGGACTCGTGCTCCCAAACCATGGCATTCTGTGCATTTCCCATAGTTCAGTCAGGGTCTAGCAGAGTTCCGCCCGTCGGGATGGCGTGGCTCGTGAAAACAGCGCGGGGCCAATGAGCCCGGCGGACCCACGTCTCCTCCGTCCGCCTCACTCGCTAATACAGAGTCTTGATCTCATCACTTCCCTCAAGAGACCCACACACCCGAGGGAGTAAAATCAGCAGGTTAGTAGATAAACTCACAGGCGATGGCCGTGTTCAAAACCTTCCCGGGGCACCCAGTCCGGCCATCTTGCAGCGCGGCGCGAGAGGAACAACGGGGAACGAACGCACCGCCCGCCCTGCCGCCGCACCCCTCCAGGGTTCAGTGTTGACAGAACGAGAATCTAGACCGCGACGGTTGAGACACTTGCGCTGCTGGTTCCGTCTTGGCAATCCTGCGCCCGGCCGTCCGTCAGCTCTTTGGGGCTGCGGGCAGGTCGTGGTGTGTGTGGGTGTGCTACGAATTTTTCCTGTCCCCTGGCTACTGCGCGAGCCCGACTCCGCGGTCGAGAGAGCAGGAGGGGACAAAATAGCAGGCCAGTTGACTCGGAGGCCCTTTTGACATAGCCCGCCGCCGTTCTGATCCGTCTATCGCTGCGGTTGCTACGGCTTCTCACCGCCCTGGGGGCTGACCAAGTTTTTTCCACTGAGGCACAGTAGAAAATATGTGGACGGACTATGGCGAGGATAGCGTTCCTCGTAAGGGTCTGTCAGAATCTGGTGCCCGCTTTTTTCCTGGTTGCCCTTGTGCCCCGGGGCGGCATACTGTACAGAGTACATCCTCCCGGGCTGGAAGAGGCAGCTCAGTCAAATCAATCAATCAGCCTCGAGACGCTGTCACGGGCCTCCCTATTGACGTCTCTAATAATAGATAAGATGGGGGGCCCTGGGTCAGAGCCGCCTCATCGTCTGTCTAACACAGACGAACTGCCAGACCCGTGACTCCGCAGCCGCAGCCCTGGGTTCATAAAACCAAGATGTGGCCGTCCCCACGTTACGCGCATGCGCGTGATATGAATTTCCAAGAGGGAGAGAGGGAAAAAGTCGACCGGGTCCCGTTCCTGAGGAAGCACGTGAACCTCACCTCCCTGGGTTCATGCAGGCAATAATGACACACACCGTGCCAACGTGCCCATGTGTGCAACCAACCCAAACCCATCCCACGGGAACTGGCCAAGTTTGGTTTCCCCTGAAATTGCGCGCCATGTAATATTTCTTATTTGGGATATGGCAAGACCAAACTTGGACCGAATCTTGGTTTTAACGTGTTAAACCTTGCTTTCTCCTCCCATATAGTGTAGTATATTGGATCTGCGGTATTGTTCGGGGACGGACAGTTCGTCGTCCCATTACATCCATCCGTCCATTTTCTTATCTCCGTGGGGCCGATCTGGTTCGTTCGCTTCCCGTGGGAAGTTCAAGGCTGGGGGAGATTTGTCCCACCTGGTAGACCCGGCCATTACTGCTACCAAAGCAGTGAAACTTGGCAGACGGAGCGGCATGTAAACGAACGCATCCCGAAGAAATCAGGCGATATCTCTAAATATTGAAACATTGGCGAACGGAAATACCACAGCGCGGTTGTCTCGCCCCCCGAGCCTTACGTAGCTCTCTGAGCGTATGACTCGTTTTGTGATCTATCTGCTCAGCGACGGACGGACGTAAATAATCTCTCGCGAGGGACCAGGGTCCGGGCACTTCTTGTTCCTGTTCCTGTTCCTGTTGTTGTTATTGCTGCTGCCGCCGCTGGGCTGTCAGCAGACCAAGGGAATCCCAAAACCAAGTTTGGCATCGATGACCAAGCTGTGGGCGCTGGTGGCGGCGGGACGGCGGGACGGCCTGAGCTCCGGGGTTAAGCTGTCAGGCTGTCAGTCCGCCCGCTCAGGTGCCGCGTGACATGGAGTTCTCCCCCATTTCCCTGGTCCCGTCCAAGATCAACAAACCACACCCCCCGGGCCGAATCCGTGACCGGGGTGCCTCGGCATTTCTTTTGGGGCTGGGTTGCCTTCGTCATGGGATAAGCGCATGTGGCGACGGCGATATACATAGTCAAAGCAATTTGAGGGCGCCGACGAGGAAGTAGTCATTTGATCAAGCAAGGAAGGGGCGTCTCTTTGAATACCTGCTTTCTCGTGACCGTGCAGAAGCTATCGCCCCCGCCGCCGCCTCCGCCTCCGCCTCCGCCATGCCTGTTTCCGGACCGGCGAGGAAGACCGCCTCTTCGAGGGAGGAGAATAGGCGCAGGGCTTTGGCCGGCGTGCAGGCCATCTTTGACCGGTATGGACGGCCTCCTGTCCTGTTCAGTGTGTTGTGTCGCACCGCATGGCGTGCCCTTCCCATCTACCCTTGATCACGGGCACATAAGTCCCTCTCCCCATTCCCCCGGGCACCTACCATCACCACCACCACCACCGCTGGCTAGCCCCGTTCAAACCAGCATGCATCATCGCTGACATGATCCCCCCATCACGGGGGGAGCCACCCAACAGCTACAAGCTCGTCGAGGCTCGCGTGGGCACGGCCTTTGACAACGCGACCATGAGCAACTGCGCCGTGCTGGACGCGTCCATTGGCCCGCCCCACGACGGCGACGACGTCCCGCGGGCGGCCGGGAGGCCGACCCCGGACGCGGCCGTAAAGGCTTCGTGCACCACCAGGCTGCTCATCGGCGCCGAGCTGGGCAACTACAACGGCGTCATGCACGGTGGTGCTGCTGGTGTTATCTTTGATATGCTTACTACCATCGCGCTGGGGCCGGTTGCGCGGCCTGGGTTTTGGTCGTGAGTGATCTCTTGTGGAACTCCTTTTTCTCTTTCTTCTCTTCATTGGCACGGGGCGGCGTGTCTCCATGCTGCTTGCTAGATGTGTCTTCTGTTGCTCATCCTGTGGAACTGGTCTGTGTAAAGCTTGCGAGGGGCTCGTCGACGGGATGTGGTTTCTGGATGGATGAGACTCGATGCTGATGGTACCCCCTGGGCCTACAGATTCCTGGGAGGCGTAACACGGACGCTGAACATCGGCTACCTGAAGGCCGTGCCTATCGGTGAGTGACCACCCACGACCTCACCTCGGTCGACGACCACGCCCCGCGTTCAGCGCGCGCCGCCACAGGACGGAGAACCACTCGCTCCTAGCTCCATATAGGACTCGTGCACCCGGCGGGACATGTCATGGGCGTGGCGTCGGAACCCGGGGGCGGATGGGGGCTACTGGTCTAACTCGGAGCAGGCACAACCGTCATAGTACACGCATATGTCTACCAGGTCGGCAGACAGACGGCGTACATCAAGGGCTGGATGACAAGTGAGGACGGCAAGACTATATACGCTGTCTGCGACCACCACAAAATCCACGTGCCCACGCCAGCAGAACACATGACGTTCAGGGTGCCGTGGGACGAGCAGTGGGACGAGGATGGGAAGGAGAAAAAGACGGCGTCGAAGCTGTGAAACAGACGTGGCGGTTGTTGACGGAGTGGGCGTCGGTTCATTGTCAGAGGGTGTCCGGGTAAGTTGATTTACTTCAAGCATTGACTGGGGAGCCAAATGCCGTATAGACATGGTCACAACGCACAGCATATTCAGATGATTGGCTCTTCACGTAGCCGTCTTGCGGAGAAATTGAGTGCGTTCTCGAACAATGATTCATGAACAAAAGGGTATTATGACATCGTGACCTCTCCGATTGGGGCACTTCCAAAGACAGGCAAAGCCAAAGTGGCCAGCCCGACTTGACCCTCACAAAGGAAGCCAGACGTCAAAAGAGAGCATAGAAGAAGCGCAAACCCAGGCTATGCATTCCTTTTCCAAAACCAGCAAATAACTCGCCACAGCATGTATTCGTGATTACAGCCTGATGTACACGTCCAGGCAGTCGATCCTCCATTCCCTCTTCCCAAGCAGATTCCTGAGCCACTCGATGCCTATGCCGGTCCACTCGCTCCTCGCCTGGGCGACGTGCTCGGCGGCGGCGCCCACCATCGCGCCGGCCGTCGCGTTGACCGTGTCCTTGGCCACGAGGTAGGTGGCGTTCGCCGTGGCGGTCATGTTCTCGACGGCGGACAGGGCGGCCGTGGCGGCACCGCTCTCGGCGCAGCCCCCGGCCTCGGCGCACGTGAAGGAGGCGGTGCCGTCTGTGAAGTAGGAGACGCCCGAGCGGGGCTGGAACCAGTTGGAGCTGAAGTCGAAGAAGCAGCGGTCGGACCAGTTGCACGAGGTCATGAACAGGATGAGCAGCAGGAAGGAGCAGTAGATGCAGGGCCTGTTGAGGAAGTAGGTGCAGACGAAGAAGAGGAAGATGAAGGCCGGGGAGGCGTTGGTCGGGATGAAGAGGAGCGGGAGCCAGCTGTGCGAAGGAGAGTGTCAGCTTCGGTTCGAGGGGAATCCGGAGGGCGGAGCGAGGGGACATCACCGAGACAAAGCAGGGCGAGGGTGGCATACCTTCGTAAGCAAAACATTGTGTCGGCTGGCTGAGGTTGTGTCGGACGGGGAGAAAGTTCGGATGGGATGTTGCAGTCTCCTGGGTGGGTAATGAATGTATGTGTCCTCGGTTCACCGTGGCAGACTCGAGATCCGGATCATGGCAGGATGTAGGCAACGCAGGATGTTTGTCGAGTGATCAGACCAAACGTTGGATAGTTGGCCGACGTAGCGCGGGACTCGAGCTCGAGCGTAAGGGGAAGCGGTGGAATCGGAAATAGAGATTCGGATACGGCTCGTGGCCACAGAGGGTCAAGGCACAGGTAGAGAGTACAGTACAGTCGTGGTACAAATACAGACGCGAGGATTAAAGATTTTGTCGAGACGGGTCGGGCAGTAACGGGCCGCGAGGCTGGTTATTTCTATTAAATGCGCGCTTTGTATGCTGCGGAAAAGTGGAAGGCTCTGGAGCCTGTTCCTAGGGGCTAGAGGAAGAAGAAAAGACGTCGGTGAAAAAGACGGGGAGAGTCTGACGTCGCGGAGGATGGCGGCGATGCATTCGGCTTCGGCGCTTTCCTTGGGAGTCGAGCGGATCTGGCCCATGCGCCCGCCCACTAGTGTAGCTCGACAGTGGGCTGTAAGCACAGTCAAGTCAACCAAGCCTGCCGTATGGTAGTCCAGGTACAAAGGCACTTTAGCACCAGCAGCAGCTTACAGCCGAAGCGGGCCCGGCAATCCGGACACAGGCAGAGACGGTCCCCCTCTCCACGTTTCGTCCTTGGGGAGCATTGAACAGGGACGGACAATGCAGGCAGTCCAGACTGATAGCTAGATCCTAGACAACAGACAGCAGAGGTCAGAGGTCAGAGAGTAGATACCAGAAAGCAGACACGAGGCTTCAAGATTGGAGGCTGGTGCCCAACCACTCAACCGACGCAGCGTGGTCGGTGTCGGCGTCGGCCTCATGCTGCGTGCTGTCACTGTCATATCTCCCGGTTAACCCCCAGACCCCCTCTCTTCCCGCATCGCCTCTGCTTTTTCTTGATGCAGCTACAGCTGCAACTACTGCAGGCGAGAGGCGAGCTGTCAACCAACTTCAAGGCTGCCGGCATGTGCCAGCCACGTACTCTGGTACTCAACTAGATCCCAAGGTAGATCCCAAGGTAGAGAAAACCATAGTAGATACTTTTGTCCAAATCACCTGGGGCGAGCGAGCTTGCACCTGAGCCTGGGCTTCAGCCTGACATTGGGTTGTAGACGCTTGGGCCGCCGACAAACAAAAAAAAGACCAGCTCCTCCCATCGGCTCCCCCAACTTTTCTGCCCGCCTCGCCTTGCCTCGCGTCCCTTCACTTCTATCACCTTCGTGCGCCAGCTTGTCTGCATCACGTCCTCCTCCCCCCTCCTCCTCTTCCAGTTCACCACCAGCACAGCCCGTCCCGGGTTGATCTCTGCTTAACGGTGCTCAAGGAAAACTGTATCTGTCCGATCGAGGTTCGTTGCGCTGGGCTCGCCTGAGAAGCAGGGAGCGATAGAGCTAACCAGGGTGTACCTCTAGTGATGCGCCTGCATACCCCAGCATCATCGACCAACTTTCCACTTTTTCTTTTTCGCCCAGCCGTGACTTTTGAGCCGCAACCCAATCCTTCGTCGAGCAAACGGAAAACCTGACAGCGTCATCCACTCGCGCCCATCAACAAAACCCCCTCCCTCCTCTGTATCGCATCGCAACTCGGTCTGGAGAGAGCTGCAAAATCAATTCGGGGCTGATATAGCCATCACTCTCCCCTCGCCCTGGTGCTAGCCACACCTCCCAGGCCAAGCTCAAGTTCAATCATGGCTAGCTACGGCGGAGGTGCCGGAGGCGACGGCTCGCTCAACTCACTCCTCGCCCAACTCCAGCGCCAGCACTCGCACCACTCGCAGCAGTCCAGCGGCCATGAGAGCTACGATCCAGCTGCTGCACCGCAGTACCAGCACCAGCCGCAGCACCAGCAACAGCAGCCCCCCGGCTACGATCTGCGCTCTCAATTCAACCCGTACAACAGCAACAACCAGCAAGTTTCCCACTACCATCAGCAGCAACAGCAGCAGCAGCAGCAGCAGCAGCACGTCAATGAGCCGTACCCTTCTCAAGACAGCACCGACTATAACCCTCCTGCCGCGCCGACCCCGCCGTCTGCCATGTATCAATCGCAGCACCCTCCTGGGTTTGGCGGAGGCGACGATCGCGCTTCAAGCTTGTTGAGTCTTCTCAAGCTGAACAGCGGCCCAGGTGCGCAGCAGGGCTTGTCGCAGCAGCAGCAGCAGCCGACGCAGGCCTCCGACCAGCTTCATCGCGATTCGCTCATTCGCCACGCGTCAAACCAACAGTCGAGCACCATTCACGCTCCCGCGCCATCTTCTGCCGACCCCACCGGCCTGCTCGCTGCACTTATGAGGGGCAGGAACCAGGATGATGAGACCAAGTCGGAGCATTCGCCAAAGCCTCAGGCTCAGGAGCCTGTGACTGATAACAGCTGGAATACCGCTGCTCCGACTGAGAACACTCAGCAGTACCTGCTCAATCTGTTGAACAGGCCCAAGCCTAGCCAGAGCGACGCCCGCCCAGTGCCCCAGGCACATGTCGAAGCCGATACCAAGATTGCCTCCCCCACAAGCGAGCAGTCCAGCAAGCAGGATTTCGCTACCCTCGAACGGGCCCTGTCCGACTCGACTAACCGTGGCAACCCTGCAGTCCCGACTGCCAGTTCGTTCGAATTTGTCTCACAAGACACCAACTTCAAGCCTTCCCCAGCCCCCGCACAGTCGAGCCGAGATGGCACGCCTGCTGCAAAGTCTGGGATCTTCAGCTACACCAACCCCTTCGATGAGCTGACTGCTTCAGTCTCTCCCCAAAACCGGGCTGGCGGAAAGGCCACAACTCCGGGGGCGTCCGGTTCTCCCGGCGTCCAGGCCCCAGGACTGTTGCAGATCTTGAAGAAGCCTGGATCGGCCGGTGGACCCGAGCATAAGCGTCTGTCAAGCACCAGCAGCCACCTAGAAGGCCGTGAGTCCACCCGCCGAAAGGTGGATGGCCCCAACTCGCACCTTGACCACGAACACGAGGCCAAGCCTAAGGAGACCGTATCTGAAGCTGTTAGTGACATCGCCAACCAGGCTGATCTGCAGGCACGCGAGGCAATCAATCGTGCTGAAGACGAGCAGGCCCAGGCCAGGATTACTCAAGATCTTAAGGAGCTGATGGCTGCTCAGACAGATAAGGAATTTAATGAGGCTGCCGCCGCTGCTGCTTCAGATATCAAGGATGAGCTCGAGAAGGACGAGAACAGGGCTGCCTTGGAGTCCGCATTCCGTCCCGAGGTAGCGAAAGCTGTCCGAGACATTGTGGACGATGCCGCCCAAGGACCTGTCGCCGACAGCTGGGAGAGTGCCGAGGCCGAAGACGAGATTGTTGTGATTGAAGAGACCACTACCCCCGTCAAGGTCTTCAACTTCCCCATGAAGCCGTGGATCTCCATCTCAATCCAAGAAGGCGCTAACGACACTCGCCCCGTCTTCCGCGATGAGGCTATCCTCGACATTGCGCGACTCAAGAAAGAGTTTGACCAAATCGACCGCAACCTCGTGGCTGCCTCTGAAGCATATCTGGCATACGGCATGTCCAAGGCTGGCGGTCTCCGAGTCATCAGGCAGGACGACGGCCGTGATGCCAAGTTGTTTGCTGATACTAAGGACCGCATTTTCAACCTCGCCATCTCCTCCACCCCCGCAGACCAGGACATTACCCAAAAGGAGGCTATTGTTGGCACCGGTATCAGTGGCACGGTCTACTGGGTGCAGGTTAAGGACGGCGAGAAGGACCACCTCGACGACGCTCATCTTGAGCAGTACGGATTTGCTCTGCCGCCCAGCAGTGCCCAGGAGGGTGGAGATGCTCCCGGTGGTGTTCTGAAGACGCGCGCCCGCACCTCCACCAATCATCCGGAGTACTTTGCCGTCGGCCGCGGCAAATCGATCAACATCATCTGGCCGTCGTTTGTCTTGCAGAGAAATCTCATCAAGCCCGGCCACGACCGCGTCGTCGACACCGACCGACTTGCCAAGGAGTGCTCGCTGAAGATCAACACTGGAAAGGCTGGTAAGGACTTCACTTTCAGTCAGGATGACTCTGTTGTTGTCTCCCTTGACAAGTCGGGCCGCGTCAAGTTCTGGGATGTCCGCGACTTGACGGCCCCCGACGAGGAATCCGATCCTCGCAACCCAATGCCAGCACACACCTCCGCCGAGGTGAAGGAGCCGCTGATGACGCTCACAACGACGCCAGAAGGAGAGAAGGCCTGGCCCACTTCTGTGCTGCTGTTGGATAAGCTCCGGCCGTACCAGAAGCGCACGGCGCTGCGTTACTTGATCGTGGGTATGAAACAGAACCACACGCTGCAGCTCTGGGACCTGGCACTGGGCAAGCCTGTTCAAGAATTCAACCTTCCTCACAGCAAGGAATCCGACGCTGTCTGCAGCGTCATGTATCACCCTCCCTCTGGCATCATTGTTGTTGGTCACCCGACGCGGAACTCCGTCTACTTCCTTCACCTTTCGGCGCCTAAGTACGCGTTGAAGAACAACCCGTCTCAGGTCGAATACATCCAGAAGCTGGTGGCGCAAGACAACTCGATATCCACTCCTGACTCTACCGCAGTCATCAGTGGCATGCGGGAGTACTCATTCGCCAACAAGGGAGTTCTGCGAAGCCTTTATCTCCTCCAGAACCCTGCTTCCTCCAGCGAGGGTGTTGAGGCCACTCTCTTTGAGCTTTATGCCATGCACTCAAAGGGAGTCGCGTGTCTCTCCATCAAAGCGTCTGAGCTGGGATGGGACGATGACAACAAGGTTGTCAACCCTGTCGACGCTACACAAGCGGGCGTGGTCTCGATCACGAAGCTGAGGCCACCGCCGCCTCAACCCCAGAACCAGGTTCCCGAGGAAGCAGCAGCAGCAGCGCAGCCCTCAATTCGCCTGGCTGTGCGGCCAAAGGAAACTGCTCCTGAGCCTGCACCAGAGCCATCGACGCGAAAAGTGGTCACCCCGCCAAAGCACAAAGAGGCCAAGGAGGAAGAGGCTGCCGTTTCGGCTCCCGTCGAGAAGCCTGATAAGAAGGGAAGGAAGAAAAAGGCTGCTGCTGAAAAGGCTGCCGCACAGGCTGCCGCGCTGGCTGAACGTGAGCGCGAAGCTGCCCAGACCAACGGACACCCTCCCAAGGTCGTCGCTACCACGACACACGAGCCGGCCAAGGCCTCGAAATCCGCTCCTTCCTCAAGTTTCTCCCAAGAAGTCGACACTCGCATCAACACGATGGAGAAGCGCCTTGTTGAGAACATTGCGAGCTCTTTCCAGTCTGGTCTTTCTGGTCTCCGCCAGAATCTCGACAAAGACGCAAAAGCCCGCGATGGCCAGTTTGAAGGAAGCCAGCTCAAGCTTCTTGGCATGGTATCGGAGGTCCTCAACGAGAATTGCCAAGGTGTGCTTGCCAAGATCATTGAAGAGGAGATGGAGAAGTCCATCGCTCCCAAGGTTGGCGAGGTCGTAACCCGCACGGTGACTGCGGAGCTTGGAAGCAGGCTCGGTAGTTCTGTCTCGCAGGCAGTGCAGAAGGAAATGCAGCGCACTCTGCCTCATGCTGTGGACCAGGCTCTGCGAAAGCCCGAGCTCGTCAAGTCCATGACAGACAAGATGGTTCACACACTCTCTGCCAAGATCGACGAGCAGCTCTACGCGGTCCTTGACGATAGAATCATCCCTCGGTTCACCAAGCTGGCTACCGAGGCAGTGACAGCATGCGGCAAGGAGATCATGGTCAATGTCAACAACCAGTTCAACGCGATCGAGCAGGTACGCCTCAAGGACATGCAAAAGTTTGAGCAGCTCGTTGCTCTCAACACCAACATGTCAGAGACTCTGAACACCATGGTCACTGCCCAGGCGAGCTTCCAGGAGGAGATTCTCAAGCTTCAGACCGAACTTGTCAAGCAGCAGCAGCGCAAGGTTTCGCCAGTGCACCCGACTCGCTCTCGACAGATCGGGCAGGAAGCTCACGTACCGGGCAACGGCGCATACCACAGCCCTTCTCACAGCCAGTCTCAGGCTCTGCAGCATGTTGCGCAAGCTGTCATACCTCAGCAGCAATACGGCAGCCCCCAGGCTGGGGCACAGCAATACCCAAACGCGGCGGCAGGGGCTCTAAGCTCCTCGCAGCAATGGGCACCTGCGAGCTCCATTGTCTCGCCACAGCACCAGCACCAGCAGTACCCCAATCAGCCTGTGAATCCTAGCATCCTGTCGCTGCAGCAGTCCCAGCAGTTTGGAAGCCCTTCCAGCCAACAGTCCGGCCAATTCGCTGGTCAGCAACAAATTCAGCAACAGGCACCGCCCCAGCAAACCCAGCCTCTCACTGGATCGCAGCTCTCCACTTCCCAGGTTGTGTTCCAGCCGACTACCAAGGACAACCGTGAGCGTCTGGATATTGAGCAGGCATGTGAGCGTGTGCGCACCTATATGGCACAGGGAAAGTTCGACGACGCAGTCATGACCTGGATACAAGACACCCGTAACGAGGAAGAGGTCTTCTCGCAGGTACTGGCCAAGTACGACGCTACTTTCATCCAGAATCTGAACCCACTGCTTCTCCTGACCGTCGCTGCGACTGTCACGGCGAGTCTGGAGAACCCTCAGCTGCTGCACACCAAGCTCGGCTGGACTGAGATTGTTCTGGTCACATTTTTCGAGGCTCTCCCCAGAATTGTAAGCACTTTTTCTACATGGTCCTACCCCTTTTCAATCATGTCATTGTCTAGCACGAGGCAAGAGCTGACCACTTTCGGAATCCAGGAGGGACAAGTCCGCGAAATTACCCCCAAGGTCATGTCGCTGCTCAAGGGCCGCCTCGAGCATGTGTTCCTGCGCCTCAGCAGCACGGTGCCTAACGACCCTGCCTTGAGGAACATCTCCAACATGACGAGCCTCACGCAGCGAATCACGGACTCCATGCGACCTATTGCCGCTAGCTCGTCGTACTAGTAAACAACGAACGGCGCGTTCTGGCTAACTTGCCTGAGCCTGCGAGGCTTGGAAGTCGAAAGCCCGGACAAGGCTCGACTGTGTCATTCATGACCGAGTGCAACCGAGTTGGCAAATGAGAGCTCTCGAGCGCGGAGGCCGGGGGCACTTCGCCCTCGCGCATGTGCACAGAAAGGTGTTGTTTCGTATATGTACAAACATAACCAAAACATACATATGGGTGGTCTTACGGGTCGGGACTGAACGAGACATCAGAGAAAAATGGGATACCCGCAGAGGTAAACTTGGGAAAAGGAAGGAGGGTTTCATCCCGCCGATTCAGTACACATTTGGCTTGGCTTGGCTGGAAAGCAGAGACAAGTAAGGAAGAAGGGAAAAGGAAGGCAAGGCAAGAAACACGCACGAAGGCCCGGGGAAGAGTGTGCCGGAAGGAGGGGCGCGGCAAGCCTGTTCGTTGACGATGTCTGCGACGGTCTTGATGAGCGCACACGCATGGGGAAGGAGGGGAAGGGGGGCCTTGACCCGGTTTGAAAAAGCTGGGCCCTGGCCGCTAATCACCTGGGTTCTTTTCCCCATGGTTTGGTGCAGGCGTCCCCTCGCCTCTTCTCTCCCCGGGAGGGAGGAATTGTCTGGTAATTTTGTAGCATTGGGGAGTAATGAACATGGAGAGACTTCCGGCCATCTCTTTCTTTTTGTGAAGGGATCCTGTGGATTTGATTGGGACGTGATATGTGAGGTCTTTGTGTGTTGGCAGGATCTCTGTCTGCTTCGGGGCGTTGGACGCGCGACTGAAGGACCAGCGTTGGGATGTCTAGCTAGGCCTGCGGCTCCCGCGATATGAGTGGGGGAAGGGACGGGTCACGGAGCAGAAACTTTGAACGACGAAGGAGTTCGGGCTGCCTCGATTCGCGTGAACTCCGGGAAGAGGGCAGCGGAGGATCTCAATCGAATCCACCTTGTTTTTGATGTGCCTATTGTCCGAAACATCGACCCAGTCGACTGCTAGCTTGCTCACCCGCGCTTCTCAGACCAGTCAAGATCACGCTCGGCCCTGATATCTCTCATTGGTAGATATCTCCGTATGGCGTCGGCCACCTATAATTGTAGTCTCATTCTCTCCATCGTGACCGTCGAGTGTGGACTGAGATCGTTGCGATTGTCTTGTTTGCTTTCCTCCAGCTTTCTCCGCTGCTGTTGCATCTCCCAGCCATGTCGGCATACCAAGACCCGGCAGCCAACCGAAAATCCCCTTCAGGTCACACACACCCAACTCATGCGGCTGTTGGTGATATATTCGACCCCGATAAGCAGGGAACGTACGACTCTCTTTAGCATTCCAGAGATGCTGCCTCCGGGCCGAGAGGGAGACAAATCCCTGTCTCGGGAAAGTGACCTCTCAGAAATTCCATTTTGCCCGGAGCTTTAACCGCAAAGCAGTGGAAAGGAGTTCTGACACATTGATAGGCGGATTTGCCCACGAGTTCTTTTTACAGCACATGCAAATCCCCAAGGCGCTCCGTTTTAGTATACCATCTGGCACGTTCTCCCAAAGCACCCATAGGACACCATGGCTCAAGAGGGTCCCCATACTGAACCGCCATCACCATGGTGGAGGATGTTCCAGCTGTTCAAATTGGGTCTGGCATTGATCAGTCTCCCATACGTCATTGCCAAAGCCTTTTTCTCCCGGCCTCACCCAGAATGGACCTTCAAGCAAACCCTGTGTGTCCGCTGTACCCGAGACTTTGTGGACATTTTCGTCCGGGCTAATTTCATCGGGGCACTCTCAATGTATCCAGGGGTGAAGGGAGAAAGATATCAAGTCATCGACCAGACAACAGTCCCGAAATCATTCTACCAAGGCCCCGCAGTTTCCTCGACCGTCATCCCAGAAAGCGTCGGAGGGACCTGGTATCCCAGGAAACCAGACAACAAAAAGGGCCCGGTCATCATCTGGAACCATGGCGGTGCTTTCATCATGGGAAACTCCGGGGCCCTGTTCTGTGGGCTCGCGGCGAGGGCACTGCTTCTGCACACGGGGGCTGTGGCTGTATTCTGTCCCGATTACCGTCTCTCCGGATACAGCAGAAATCCATTTCCAGCTGCGCTGCAAGACATCATCACTGTGTACTCCTACCTCACCGAGACGCTGCAAATACCGGCCACTTCGATCGCGGTTGGGGGCGACAGTGCAGGCGGCAACCTCACTATCGCCTTTCTGCGCTACCTCGAGGAGCACGGTAGTGCTGGCATCAAGCCGCCGAGCTGTGCGTTGCTCTGTTCCCCGTGGGTGGACCCCATGGAATCAGTCAGTCCGACGTGTTTGTATCGGGAACAAAAGACTTATGCGACTGATTATGTGTCGATGCCGCTTCTGCAACTCGGTGCCAGGACGTATGCTCCAGCTGGACCCAGCCTCGACGCACCAGCGCGGTATATCTCGGCTCTCGGCCATCCTTTTCGCACGAGCATCCCTCTGTTCGCCTCCTTTGGCGAGTGTGAGATCTTGGGGCCCGGTATCATACATTGGGCAGAGGAAATGCGAGCTGTACGAGGGAATGAGGTCCAGCTGTATTGCGAGAAGAATGCACCACACGACACGGTGAGTAAATTTTCCCGTCCTGAGTTTCATGTAAACCTCAAAGATTGTCCTTTGAAGGCGTCTCGTGAGACGAGATATTCTCCACTTCACCCCAGGACTTGTAACACATACTCGAACAGAGCTCTTCAGGACCATCCCGGAGACCTTTGCTTTCATGAGAGTCCATAGGCTAACAGAGACCGGCGGTAGATCTCCTCAGGCCATATGATGGGCTGGGAGGAAAGCGCATACAGCGTTGCGTCGGAAATCGGAGACTTCGTCCGTGCTCGTAGCGAGGACATCTCTGGGTGATCTCAAGTTTATAAGGGAGGCATGGAGCTATTCGTGCTGGAGCACAGCAGGTTAAAAGGGGCCTCATTGCGGCTACATGTTTGCCTCAAGACAGCTTATTTTCAGATTTAGTAAGTTTTCAAATATGATGTATAGGCTATTTGGAAGAGGTTTAGACATTGAGAAGAAAACTCCTACGCACGAATTGTGCGTTTGTTACGAGCAAACAACTCAATCAAAAAGACCCAACCAGGTAAGCACAGCCTTGTCCTGCACAAAATACCTGTGTTTCCCTGCTTTCTCACCTTCTGTATCTGCATTTTGAACGGGTGGCTGAATAGCTAGTCTTGAGTATATTGTCCTGCGAAGATATGAATGTGAAGAGTCTAGCCGAGCTATTAGAACCCAGACTTCTATAGTAGTCTATATTACATCTGTGATTATCATATTTTCACATGATTTTGACTCAACCAAGTGGCCGCGTCGCCTAGTCCAGAACACACCTAGGTAGGTGAAAAGTCTACTATCCAAGCCACCATTGCAAGACCTTTTCCAAGTTTGTCTTGTTCACCCCAAGATCCGAGTCCCTGCTCGCAACCCAGGCCACTCGAAAGTCTGGTCGGATGAGCAGGGCAGCCACCGAGTTCCACTTGTCTTCCGGGGCCACGAGTGATGTCTCGAGTACATGAACTTGATCTTCATGCCCACTTGCCTGGACCAATGCCTTGAAATCTCCCTTGTCGATGACTTTCGAACCATTCACAGCAACAAGAATGAAGACGCCCTGATCAAGTGCCTTCAGGAGGGTGTTCTCGTCATCTTCCACAATATGTGTAAGCCGAGTCCCTACAATCTTGTCACTGCCACTCATACTCTTGTCTGCGAGCGCAAGCTGGTACGGCTCAACTGGGTCCCCAAACCCAGCAATCCTCTGCGCCCATGCTTTGTTTAGACTTGGTTGACCCAGCGCCTCTATAACGAACTGTGAGACCGCCTTTTCGTCCTCAGTCTGCTCGAGGAAAACCTGTAGCTGTACCCGGATATTACAAATCACAGCCTGGGCTGAGGTTCGACGTTCCGTTGTGTAACTGTCGAGAACTCTTTCGATAGCATCGGTTCTAGTCCTTCCTTTAATAACCGCAGCAAGCTTCCAGCCAAGGTTGGGTGCGTCAAGGATGCCGGTATTCATCCCTTGGCCGCCGGCTGGAAAGACCTGGTGAGCAGCATCGCCAGCGAGAAAGATGCGCCCAGACCGGAAGGTTTCGGCAAGTCTCATACCAGTTCCAACGACCGAGGACCACGTCAGGTTGTGGAAATTGTAATGGCTGCCAAATGCCTGTTCCATCTTCTCACGGACTTGGCCCTCGTCCAGGGCAGTCGGCTTTTCGTCGCTTGCGAGCGGCGGAACAATCGCGATAAATCGACGAGCGGTCGGGCTGTCCCCCAGCACGGAGACTATAGCTTTATTACGCCTATCCTCCGCTGTCTGTATGGTAGGCGCATCTGGACTGCAATGTCCATCGGCGAGCCAACTGTAACGTGATCCTCTGGGACCGTCGAATTTGATTCCAACGGCTTGGCGAACAGCACTCTGGGTTCCGTCGCACCCTATCAGCCACGTGGCCTCAATAGTCGCCAACTCGTCCACTGTGCCGACTGAGGGGACACCTGGCTTTACGTTGTGGAAAGCAGCCGAGACGCCTGCCCCATTCTGGCTGCAAGCAGAGAAACGCAGACCCCAGGAGATTTGTATGCCGACCTCCTCGCACCGCTTCAACAATATATCCTCCGTTCGAACCTGCGGAAGATTCAAGTTGAACGAGTACTTGGTCCCAATAACGTCGTAGTTTAAGTTGAGATGCTGAGCACCAAAGAGAGCTTCATTTAGCGGTGTGCCGACTTCAATGAAGCGGTCGGCGATGCCCAAGATACGGAAGACTTCCAGGCTGCTGGCACTCATACTGAGCGCCTTGGACCACCTGTTTGATGTTTCGCGGGCCGGCCTCTGGTCGATGATAAGAATATCCCGGGCTGGAACACCGCCTTGTTGGAGGCAAAGGGCGGCTGTGAGGCCTACGGGGCCTGCCCCGACGATCAGGACTGTTGGTGATGGCATGGTTTGCGCACGGCAATGAAAGGCGTCTAAATTGATTATGTATTAGTCTGATTGGTCTCAGCAGCATGGAAATAATGAAATTTCGACTGTCTTATAAGCATTTGGTTTTTTGGTCACGGTGTAACTACGTCGGCTCTTCGGGCTTTCGTCCTGTAGTTTCGCGTCTTCACTTTGCGCGAGGAGTCAGTCCTTGGCTGACTAGATGCCTATATTATTTCGCGCCCGGGGCACCCGCGGACCCGCCGGCAACTTTATATTCCACTTTTGTTGTTGATTACAAAGAGACAAGGCCATGAGATAGGTAACGTATATATTAACTCGGGCGTTCTTGGCGGCGCCAATACAAGCGTTGCATCGAGTCGTTACAGACCACCCCGAAGCTATACGCGTATAGCGAGAGGCCTTGGCAACTCCGTGTCCACTACTACGGTGACATGATGTGTGAAGTGCCGCCTAGCCCATCTAGGACATCCCCGAAGAGCAGACGGGGATGTTCTGATCTGGAGAGTCAATGCAGTGTTTGCTATAAGCCATCATGTGCCTGCCAGCTTTTATTTGCATTTCGCTTAACGCGTGAGCACCAGTTCGTAGTGACACGGACTCAATTCTGAGCCTGCAGGCACAAGCTATGAGGTGAAATAAATACACGAAGCGACAATAGCCCCCACCTCTCCCTCATCAGTGCTCATACAGCAGTCGAGGATGCTCAGGGCTAATGGCCTCGTCCTCTATGATCCTGCCGTGGCTGCAGCCAGTATATAACTAAATTGGAGGATCACCGGGCTGTCCTGGACAAAAACGAGACATCCTCGCAAACATGACGCAGTTTTCCTGTGTGAAGCTTGAGTGGCTATGGCTCTGAGCCCTAATAGGCCGCGAAATGCCGAAAAGACAACATTCGAGATTTGAAGCACCCTCTTTTTCGACATACTGTTGAGGAGAAAGCCTGATCTTGTCGCCAAGTCTTTTCGGGGGGTCTAGTACCGCTTGACGACGCGAAACGATTCGCCCCATGGTGACTTGACCTCTAGAGCCTTGCTGGCCGTGGAGTTGCACGGCATATGAAATTGACAGCTGGCGAGGTATTCTCTTTATCTTCAGGCTTTGATTCGCCTAGAGAGTCTGCCTGGTTTCAGCTTCACTGACGTTTTGACTTATATTTCTCGCGTTTTCCTGCCACGGAGGCCTCTTCTGAGCCCAGCTCGGTTGCTGTTGGGCGAGCATAGCATCTGCACCCTAATTTGCGCCCTGTTTGGCACCTTTTTGGCACCATAATCTTTGCTGACCATGCGCAGCCACGCAATGCTGGATAAATCCGACGAGGCTCTATGCAAATCTGATTTGCTGCTCTCCTGTCTGCCAAGCGTCGACGTTACACAACTCCCCTTTCGTTGGGCGCGGATGCAGCTTTTGCACCCCATGGGACCGCACAGCCCCCACGACGGAGGAAATCCAGCTGACTTGCCCATGGTTGCAAAGATCTTGCCTCACTTGCTGTCATTGAATTCTGTGTGAGGCTTTTCTACAATCTTGACTCGTCCCTAGTAAGATCGCCTGTACTCATCGCGCCCAAGGATTACTGCTTTAGCGCTTCTCTTTTGTAGACAGACGGCACATAGATTAAGTCAGCATGGCGTCTGAAAACTTGAAGTCTCTCGAGAGTCCTGACTTTTACACGATCGGCTGGATCGCCGCGCTCTCTATTGAACGAGCAGCAGCTGAGGCCATGCTCGACGAGGAACATGAAACACCGAAGGGCTTCCAGCGTCCCCCGAGTGACAGCAACTCGTACACTTGGGGCAGCATAGGAGAGCATAATATCGTCATTGTGTCACTGGAGGAGGGAGTGTATGGAATTGCGTCCGCTGCTGCTACTGCCATACGCATGACTTCGACACTGCCTTCGATCCGAATCGGGCTTCTAGTTGGTATCGGCGGCGGCATTCCTCGACCTGAAAGCGATCATGATATCCGTCTGGGAGATGTGGTGGTAAGCAAGCCGGACGGAACAACAGGTGGCATTCTTCAGTACGACTTAGTAAAGGCAACGCTCGAAAATCGCCCCAAGCGACAGGGATTTCTGGTGCCGCCACCGCACGTTCTACTTAACGCTCTTTGGAAAATCCGAGCTGTTCACGAGCGCAAGGGATCTAAGGTCCCTTTGATTCTGAAGCGCATGTTGGAGGAAAATGTGGGGATGAGCAAACAGACCAAGAAGAAGCCCGGCTACTTTCATCAGGGATTTGATAACGACCGCCTCTTTCTATCGTCGTACGAACATTCTTCAGGCAAGGACTGCAGCAACTGTGAAGTGGCTCAAGAGGTTCAACGCGATGAACGAGAGTCCGCAGATCCCGAGGTCCACTACGGTATTATCGCATCCGGCAATACCCTGGTCAAAAATGGTGTGTTTCGCGATCAATTAGTGGCTGATGCCGGAGAAAATTGCCTTTGCGTCGAGATGGAAGCTGCGGGTTTGATGAATCACTTTCCGTGTCTTGTGATCCGTGGGATTTGTGACTACGCCGATTCTCACAAAAATGATCGTTGGCAGCGGTATGCGTCTGCCACCGCCGCCGCGTACGCCAGGGAACTCCTCGATTACGTGCCGCCTGCAGACATACAAGAAACCAAACGAGCGTCAGATACCATGAGTTCGTGTTAGTTCGCCTCCCCATTTTGGCGTGAACGTCAAGAAGCTGTACGGATGAGTCTCCTGAGGCTTTGAGCGCAGCGAAAGAGCTAATTGCAAGCAGTTGCGCGAACGGCACTCGCAACAAAAGCTGCAGTGGACTCTCTAAAGTCCGACTCTCATCGTCAAAGGATTCGAAAGTGGCTTGCCGCTCCTGATCCGAACTCAAACGCCAATCGCGCTCGAGAGCTCCGCCATGAGGGAACGGGTTCTTGGCTCTTAGAGAGCGAGACCTTTCAGAGTTGGGTTGCTGGAGTACACAAACATTTATGGCTCCGAGGAATACCCGGAAGTGGCAAGACCGTTCTCAGCACGACAGTAATAGATTACCTGACAAAGGTCAGCAATAAGTTCGTCCTAAGCTTCTTTTTCGACTTCAGCGACACAACCAAGCAGACCAAAACTGATCTCTTACGTTCAATCACTTTTCAAACATATCAAAAGGGCTTGGATTCCAAGGGAGACGTGGACGACTTATTTCGATTACATCAAGATAAGGACGTCATGTTGGAAGCGGTCATCCCGCACACTCATAGACTATCATAGTTGTATATATATATCTAGATATGCCCTTATATACGGGCATATTCTCTCTCTCTCTCTCTTCTAATATAATTACTATAGCCTCTACATACTATATATAATAGGTTATAAGCCCAGTAAGCTCTTTAAATAATAAGCTAATTATAACTTTATTTTACCTATTTTTTAGTAAATAAAATTCCCCTAAAAAAACTAACTTATTTATAAAGGCTAAGTTACCCTATAAAAGGAACTTATTTAGTAAAAACCCCCCTATTTACTTTACCTTCCTTATCCCTTCTCTCTCTACAAAAATTTATACTATAATTCTTACTAAAATTACTAATAAAGGTACTTAGGGATTTTAGCTAAGCATTTAATAATAAAAATACTACTATAATCTTTACCTATAACTAATAATAAAGCCTTATTTCTCTTAATTATTAGATTTTAAGTACTTCTTATACCTTTCTAAAAGCCTCACAATATTAAACTTTATAAGTAACCTAAAAAACCTCTTATAGAATACTAAACTTTCCAAAAATACTAACTTTATACTAATAAAAGCCTTTAATAGCTCTATTACTATAGGCTTCTTCAATATAAATTCCCTATTCACTACTAATTCTTAAAAACTATAAGGGTTAGAAATTATAAATACTAACTTTAATAATCTTAGTATATAAAATATATTATTATAAATATAAAAAATATCCCTTAATATTCCTAATTAAGAGTTTAATACTAAGCCTTAATATTAGGATTAGAATACTTTTTATACTAATAATACTAGTATTAAAAATACTTATAAAATACTCTTAGCATAGGAAGCCTAAGGTTAAACTAATAGTTTTATTAAAAGCTTCTTTAATAGCTTAATAAATAAAACTTTTTTATTTTTAATAATCTCTAATAGTAAATATATACTAGAATTATTATTATAATAAAATTAATAATTTTAAGTAACTATAATTACTATATCTTACTACTTACCTACTTCTAAATATAAAGCAATATAATAAAAACCTTAAAAACTTTTAAGTATTTCTAATAATAGGAATACCTTCTACTCCTTACTAATACTTCCTAGAGTACTTACTAATTTAAGATATATTAAAAGCTTATCTTTATAAGTAGGTATAATAAACTTTTAGGAGATAATTATAAGGAGTATATTCACACTTACTTTAAGAAAATTAAAGCCTTATTAACTATATAATACTTCTAATAACTTATTAATTAAAATAGGTTATATACCTATATATAAAGTTACTTTAATATTAATACAAAAAAATATTTATATAATATACTTAGGAAAGGTATATTATAATACCTTTTTTAGGTCTTATCTATCCTTAAGAAATAATACCTTCTTAAAAGCTTTATATACTTCTAAATATTCCTATATACCTATAAGGCGCTTACACTAGCTACCTACTTAATTATATCATAATATATAAAAAAGCTATAATAAGTATAAAGCAATATTAATAAAATCTATAACTTTTATTATATTAAGGAATTACTTTTTATTAATAAGTTTTTTAATAACCTTAATATTAAATATAATACTTTCCTTATAATATTTTACAATTAAAATACTTTTATTCTATATAGGGACTTAATTAATAAAAAGGTTAAAGTAATTTAGTTTTCTAAAGTATTATAAATAATAGAAATTAAAAAATAAAAATAGTAAGGCTTATATAATAAAATAATAATAATTATATAGTTTACTAAACTAAATTAAGAACTTAATTAT
>JBBWSL010000142.1:0-130974 GCA_038088545.1 Diaporthe humulicola
TTAAGCTATTAAGCTATTAAGCTATTAAGCTATTAAGCTATTAAGCTTTTAAGTAGTTAAGTAATTAAGTAATCAATTAATTAATTAATTAATTAGTTAAGTAATCAATTAATTAATTAATTAATTAGTTAAGTAATTAATTAATTAAATAATATAAGAATAAATAAAGTATTAGAGTAATACTAAAGTAGTTAAGTAATTAAGTAATTAATTAGTTAAGTAATATAAAAGTAAATAAAATATTAAAGTAATATTAAAGTAATTAAAGTAAATAAAATAAATAAAGCTATACTAAAATAAATAAAGCTATATTAAAGTAAATAAAGCATTAAAATAAATCTAAAATAACATTAAAATTATAAGGGAGTAATACCTATAGGGAAATACTAAGGAATTATCACTATTACCTAATTAGGCTATAAGGGCACGGCCTTAAAAGAGGGGTCAGCCTATTAGGGGTTTTTATACTAAGGGGGCTTACTTATTAGAATAGCGGGTATATAGTAATATTCTCATAAAGCGGGTACTCTACTTAAGAGACTTCCTCCCTTAGGTTCAATAGAATTCTCGTATATAGCCCTGCCACTCTGCCCCACACCTATATCTCTGACACCTTCCCAGTCGTGTCCACAGCTTGCTCTCGCTCTCGATGGGGACCAAGGCCGGAATAGGTGTGACAGGATCCTCGTGACACACTGCAAGTTGGTCTTGTGTCTTCCAGGTACTGATCTCAAACGGTCGGGTTTGGACGGCTAAGCGAGACCAGTCCAAAGAGACCCAACGGTGTGTGGAAAAGGCGACCTTCCAGCAGTCCCAGTGCGAGAGGTAGACCATGTGATCTGGTCTGCAGACCCGGCAGTAGTCCCCACACAAGGTTTGGAACCTACACTCTTGAACCGATAATTTCCTGAGGAGTGGGTTTTCCTCCCAAAATGGCATACACGGAGTATGCTGTGTTCTCATGTCACGGGCGTGCATGGAGCGCAATTGCTGCTGGATAGATCCGTCTTCATTGGAGTAAGGGAACACTTCACAGCATCTCGTGAGCAGGCATTTTGACCAGACTTTGGCAGACATAGAACATACCAGAGACCAAAGAATCTTTCCAATTTCGATAATGGTCGGTTTTGACGGCCTCATGTGGTCGGGGGAGTAATTCATGGCACAAGAAACAGCGCAGCAGCATTCCCACATGCATCGACGGTGCAATGTGTCCTTTGTCCGTGTCTGTCATTTTGAGTTGACTAGTGGTTGATTACTGGGAGCCTGTCAGGAACCAAGAGTGCAGTTGTGATGAAAGGGGAAAACTACCTGGGTGTGATCAGGGGACATTGTTGTTCTTTGACTGCGCCGCCAACGTCATGCACGCTTGAGGCAGCAGCATCTCCACTCACGGACCCACTGGTAGCCTGCAGCCTATTTGTGGACAAGGATTTGTTTTTCATCTACTCATTCCAGATTTGCTTGAATTCTGTGGCTGAAATCCACTGAATTTGTGCAACACATGCCTTCACTGCACAGATAATCATCACTTGTGCTGCAGTGAATGATGGACATGATGAATGAGCCAATGAGTATATTGAAAGGTCGTCCCAAACATGTCGGCGGTGCCATAGATCATTAACAAAGTCTCAAGACCGCTGCAAGTCTGGAGTTGCAAAACCTCCAGATACCAAGACATCGAGCAAACAACTCCGATCCAAGCTCCCATCCTTTGTCCATTCTTTGTAAGCCATCATTTTCGGCCGATACACCTCTGGCGCTAAGTAACATTAGTCCCTGCCAAAGACTTAGGCAAACTGCGGCAATATTTGGTTCCAACTTGATGCCACTCAGCCTCATACACCTCTTCTCCAGGCTTTGTATGATGCCCAGGGGTACCAGGCAAAGACACGTGATTTCCAGTCACAGCTACACCACTTGTGTTTCTCGCTTTCGACCATTCCCACACAGCATCCCACGAGCGACACATATGTTCGTCTTCTCCAACTGTCATGTAGGCATGGTGCTCCTCGTTCCATAGGAAGCGAATCGGTGTAAGATCTGGGTGGCACCGGACCAGCTGTCGCAGATAACCGACGCAATGGTCCGCATGGTGCAAAGAATAAGCGTCCTTTACACCCAGGACTGCCATATTCCACATGGCATCGTGTATTAGTTTCTAGAGCCATAAGTATCAGCATGACAGGATTGGAGATGTCCCAGGTGGTTGGTTGGGCGCTTACAAGACAAGCCATCTGATGAGACGCTGTGGTTTGTAAGAGGTACATCCCGTCAATCTGCTCACTGCTTTCCGGGTCGTGCAATGGCGCGGATCCCTTGTTGCCCGGCAACTTCGCGTTCTCATCTTGAGTTATGGTCACCATGCCCACTGAAAACTGTGTCAGTCCGTGAATTTGGAGATGGGAAATCTCTGCACGTACCGGCTAAATCGTGTTGCCAAATCGTAATATCTTTCTGCACCAGCGGATCATCAGGTGTGCTGTTGAAGTATGAATACAGGCTTCTCGTGTCTCCATTCTTGCTTATGATCATTTGGCTGTGCGTTTGCAACGGTGCGTCCGCATAGATCCCTGAGAAAGAGGTCAGCGTTTTCAGTTTGCGGCCCTCTGGTATCTCCTAGGAATAAGTAAATCACCTTCGAGTTCATCCCGATACCAGACTCCATTGAAGTCTGAAGAATGCCATGATCGCAGATAAGCGAATAGAAAGAAGAGGTAGGAGAATGATCCGACTGCAATACCTGCAAATCGAACTCGATTTGCCGCCGTGGTCGCACAAGGGATGTTCCGCAGCTGATCAGGCAGGAAAGCTTCAAGCTCTTCCGCCTTAGGAGTGGAATGAGAACGACCCGAGCTAATTCCCATACTTGCTCGCAAGTTCGAGACTTTCAAGCCTCGCGTGTTTCTTGATCTTCGCGCGTGTTTGGTCTAGTGTAAATATGGGTGTTGAGAACGTAGTGTGAGATGCCCTCCGCGACAGTAGGCATCCAAGGTGAATGGAACCAGAACCCGCGGTTCGAAATACCTAGTTTCCAATATGAGCGAAAGGGTTTGAGGAGGATTGCTTCAATGATCTGGCTCGCCGACAGCCGGTATCAAGAGAGTTAAGAAGCACAAAGTGTGGACTCAAAGTTGGTCATGTAACACACATCACTCCATTGGTTTGAAAAAGATGCTTCAGCAAGTCTTTACTGGGTTTTGAAGATTCAAACGAAGCCAGGAGTGCATTCCACGCTAGGTCGGCCGATTCTCTTAACCTTGTGGAATCGACCGAGTCAGACACCGCTGAGTTGCTCGGTGCTGAATCTATTCAGAGCTGAACCAATTCATAGACACCACTACCGTCCTGAGCGAGACTGAGTTCCCTGACCATCGGGCCTGCAGGAGCTCCGGGCGTAAATAAAATCTCCGAGGACGTGGTGACAATGCTTGAAGCTGGAAAATTTTGCGCTTAATCTGAGAGTTCGCAGGATTTGAGGGTTTTCCCGCACGCTTTCTTCTCCCACCACCTCAGCCCAAGACCGATGTTGCAACTGTGGTTTTTATTCTTAGTCCTCGCCATGACCTCTTGTCTCGTGTGTAGCGAAGCTCAAACATTGATACGCTGCCTCGTTCTGTAAGAAAAGGTTCGTTGTCGCAATCCCAAATCAGGAATCGTTGTCAAAGGTGTAATTCAGTGTTGCGCTCGTCCGCATGGGCCACAACTTCGGCTTTTATTCCAAAGTCCAAGCGCCCGGTGCAAGGGGATTTAAGATATTCCTCTACCTTGAACACGCATGTGATTCTGAGCTGACAGTCTTTCTTGTGATTATATATTTCGACACTGCCTGCCTTGAGGCATGTGTTTCATTTGTGCAGTTTTCACAAGACGCAAAATCATCAACTCGCGCACATTAATTTTGATGCCAATAGGTAAGATCATTCCAAGTTTGAAACTGGTGCTGCTATTTTGGAGCGGTTGAGAAATACACCTTGTGTTTGTTTCTGAGCTATGAATTGCAGTTCACTTCTATACGATGCTTTCCCGAACTCTTGCTGTCTTAGCCAGCCTCCCAATCCTGTCTTTGGGAGGACCTGTCTACCGTGGAACTGGCTCAAAAATTGAAGCACGTGCGGAAACTCCTGTCCAACCTGAGTACATCTACACCGACGTAGATAAGCGAAACAGCCCCGTCCAGCCCGAGTACATCTACACCGACGTGGATAAGCGAGAGGGTCCCGTCCAGCCTGAGTACATCTACACCGACGTGGATAAATAAACCAGCGGCACACACTACATGCTGATTCAAGGACAATGAGGGCTTGATCAAACACGGGTTAGGGCACGGAGGATCACTGACATTGATTGGAAATCTTTTGGGTGGTACGGTTGTGGGTTCAGGAGCTCTGATAAGCTCACAAACACAGTCGTTACCTAGTTGGCCTTGGTGCTGAGGTACATTGATGATGCGTGGGATTGATTACTGATAAGTGGGCTGAATGTTAGCAGAATGAATGATCACTTTTTGGCCAAGTTTGTCGTCTCCATGGCATGAAGTACATTATCATACGAGTTTCACATCGTCACAGGCTTTGTATCGTAAAGAAAAGGATTCATTACGGCAGATTCATCCGGTACATGATGACCAGTGACGAGGGGAAAATGTCAATGCAGAAATCATACGATAATCCTTCGCTGCTCTGCATGATGGGATGGTTATGGAGCAGCCGTAATTTGATTGTGTGGTTCCACTGGGACCTAAACATAATGGGAACTCTTGCTATGGTGGCATCGGACATGGCATTTTGAATTCAAAACGCAGAGGCGGCAAATTTCAAGCATGATTCTCTCCTCACGCATCTTCATCGGCTCTCCCGGGACCTTGTGGATGATTTAGCTCAGAGCGTTGTTGACTCTGGCCCTGGAAAGCCTGCTGAGCATGGATGTGCTGCTGAATGAGGTCTTGCACACCATCGCAGGGGAGACGAAGAAGGCCCGAGTTGCTGATGGCTGTGCTTGGTTGTTCTGGGACGTATTATTGATGTGGGAGTTGTGACCTGTTCTTTAAAGAAGGAACCAGGGGGCGTCGTATTTCTTTTGGTTGCAACATCGTGATTCAACCTTCTTTACCGACATAGGTAGCCTACTGGAACTACCTGGTCGTAAGTCACCGCACGGGAGAGGCTGGAGGAGGGTTGGGGCTCGGGCTAAGAGCTCTTGACACCCAACATCAATTTCGTTCTGGAATCTTAATCTCACAGTGCGTATTAGACGCGCCCTGTACGGGCAAAGCCCGAACAACTCACAACCTACACACCCTTTCGTTACTAAGCATCATGACGACGATTGATCCCGACACAGGTGGCCGGGGTCGAGAACCCGGCATTCCTTCTACGCGTGCTACCATCTATGTGCCAGCTCAGGCAAAGTGAAATGGGGTAACTGACAGCAGCCAGAGAAGGAGGAGATATTTATAACTATCAGCCTCCTACACTGTTGAAGTAGCAGCTTGTCAAGTGAAATTATAATATGTCTTCTTATATGTGTTTTCAGAAGTTTCAAATCAGCCTGACATTTTATCTCAGTGGCCCGCGCATTTCCTTTTTACTCCTGCAATACTCGCCATCATAGCCACACGCCAAGTCTCATCCAAATGCTTTTGGAAACGCAGCTTGACTATTCTAAGCTGTGTGGGACTTCGTTTGGACTTCACGGCCCGCGAGACTCATTGTGGATCTGAAGAGTAGGCTGGCCTAAGAAAGAAAGGGAAGGAGACGTCTGGAGGATTAGCAGCCTGTTAGGCTGCTGCAGTCATAGACCGGGGAAGTAGGCCTCGTCAAATAAGGGGCCTGCAGAATCGCCGTAGTCCCTGCACCTCACTAGCATTGAACCCATGGAGGTAGGAGTCAAAGGATTTAATGCTTCGCTGCCAAGAAATATACTATGCGTCTTGCGAGGCATTCCACAGGCGAACCGACTTGTAGCCAAGCCTTGAGTAGTATTAGTGTTGCCTATGGAACGCATGGAAATGCCTAGCCTCGCAAGTAATTAGTCACACGGCGTGCATTTGGTTTCGCGAGAACACGAACGAATCCTGTCTTCCTTCCGGATAAAGAGCCACAGCATTATGGAGTAAGTAGAAGTGGAATATGCTCAAGTCTAGGTTGAGGAAAACTATATAGAGAGCCACGATGGCCGTCCAGATATCTCTTAAAGTCATCCACTCCAAGCTCAAACACCACGCCCACTCAAGCCCAATCCCACACTATAACTTTATCACAACACCATCGTCTCAACTATCAAGATGCGCTTCTCCACCATCGCTGTTGCCACTGCTATCATGGCTACTGCCATGGCACTCCCAACTCCGGACGCTGAGAAACCAGCCGGTACGTTCTCTATCTTTATGAGATGGACCCTCTGACACCTCCTATGGCATCTCTATTTACTTAAGGATTTCAAGCAGGTCCCGGCGGAGGGATCTCGATGGCTGGGATTTGCAAGGTCTCGTGCCAGATTCAGTCTGGCTGTTAGATCAAGGCTTTCTTAATCTCAGGGGGTTTTTTCATTTATCGAAAGATCACCTTTTACTGAGGGTACAGTTCACTGTGACAGCAGCTATAGGCTACGTGTAGCTGTCCCTAAATACCTAGGAAGCATCGTCAGTAGCGAATCGCAGAAAGCATTCAGTGTTCTCTGCAGAGCCTCTCAATACTGCCCCAGTGAGTATAGCAGTAGTTTTGGTCGCCATCGTAAATCTATGATGCATATACTACCACTGCCGTTTGAGCTTGCATTGAATGAAGCCAGGGCAAATGACCATGAAACAACAAATGTGACGTGTGTGCGTATTTTCTGCGTGTGAAGCCATCATAGCAATCTCCTTCCAATCATGCGACAAGGAAGTGAGGCAACTGACAAAAAAGACCGACATACTTTTCAGGTTAAGGCTCACGGATCAGTATAGAGAACCTTGTGTGGTATCCTGCACACCTTCTTGACATCCCAATGGGATGATTGATGTAGACACACGAGAGCCATAAGCTGGGATTTACTTGCCTCAAATGTGATTATTAATAAGTAGAAGGTTTACATGTCAAGGGAGCTATCCATCCCCTGCACTCCGTATTAGACACATAGGATCTAGTTTTTCTTTCATCCCAACCCCCTATCCTTGCTCCTCGTTGCTCGGTTTTCCGGTTCCACTGTTTTTCTTGTGCTGAGAGTGATTGATTATGTGGGATATCTATGTGTATATTCTAACACTGGCACCCCACCATCACAAATCTCACACCACGATTGTGCTCATGACCCCTAGTCTGGCCCTCCGTGAACATCAAACATAATCGGGTGAACATAGTATAAGTCGAACAGCGTCGGCTTTAACGAGACAAAAGAGACCCTACGCCATGCCCCCCAAGAAGTCCTTTACCATCCGCCAACTTTGTATTGTTCCAGCTTTCACATGACAACTCGTGCTGGGAAAGGGCGGTCTTCATGACCCGTCCAATGATCCCGAGTCGAGGGGCTACTCTGTTGACCGCCGCCCACGTCGGTACGCCAATTGTAAGTGGCACGTGTGCCGCTATCTTCATTCAATGTTGTAGCAGGGGTCTCAAGTGGTATCCACTCGCCGCCCATGTCATTTTGCGAGTACAACAGTGAGCCTTCCGGATCAATTTTGGCAAAGTCGCCCCTCCTGGGCCTCGATGACGCGGAGCCAATGGTCGAGACGTGGCCTCGGTATGCAGGGTCAACTGGAGGGATCTGCTCTGAGCTGGAAGTCTTGCTCTGCTTTTTCCTCACAAGCAGACCGAGTTTTGGAACTGATGCCACGAGAATGCCGCAGGACATTTCCGCAAGAACAAGAATAGACCTATCTAGGGCACAGTGGGTCTGGTCATGTTCCGGACAGCGCAAAGTCTGAATGAAACGGCCTAGATTTATGGCCGCAGTGCTAAGATTGAGCGGTTAGACAAACTGTCCGAAGGGGTAGATGACTTGACTCACCATAAGCCAAGGGAAAAGCATGCAGTTAGAACGCCTTTCTTCTGTGCGGATAGTTGTAACTTCCATATCAACGGCAGAGGCAGAAACACAACCCAGACATCAATTAGGATGTTAAAGACAGCAGAAAAGAAATTTGCTGCAACATAGTTACCGCATTCGCCATGCAGCTCCAAGTTCCAGTTGTATTCAATCGGTCGGCAAAGCAAAGCGATGACGAGTATGCAGACCATGAAATAAGCGATAACGAGACCAATAGTGCCCATGGCCAAGTGACGAAAGGTCTTGTTCGGGAATATTTCGACGTAAAACAGCACAATTGACAATCGGAACAACGCGATATTGCATGCCCAGAACCACTCTGCGACGAAAGTTGCCTTTCCAATCTATCAGTTGCATGTGGTGGCCAATATACTGAGACGATGTGGTCTTACCTTAAATGAGTACATTACTTTGTCGCTTGGTAGAACCTCAATGTGTTGGCCATAAGCACCCAGCCCAAACCCTGAAGGGACTCATTAGCTACTGACAGCCTCTGCGGTGACATGGAGAATTGGTGCCATTTTACCTAGCACGGAGAGCGATATGACAAATCCTATTTCCAGCACGAAGGCACCTTGTACGAGATAGTCAGGCCACTTCATGCCTATGCCATGGACTCGGGCAGCATGCACTCTCAGTACCACTGCTGCCGCGCTCAGCGGAAAAAGAACTGAGACAGCCGCTATCCACGCTGTCTTCTGTGCGCTAACCATCTTTGCGACCTTTGGAGATCTCCGGATGATGGTAAAGGAAAAGATGGTGAGATGTGGTTTTGGGCGGGAAAGGTTTTATAATGCAAACCGTTGCAGACGTGGTTGGACCGTGAGATGGTAAAATGTTACACGGTGACGACAAGTGAAAGAGTGTGACTGCTATTGATGGAAAAGGGCTGCGCCGTGGTGCTGCACGCCCATGACTGCGACTGATGCATGGGTGGATGGTCAGGTTGCATTGAGGGCCCAACACATGCTTGCCAACCAAATCAGCCAGCATCTCAGACTTCTTAATGAATGTGGAATGTTTGGGCAAGCCAGGCGGATGACTCTTGGACGTTGATCATTTGCTTCACCGAAGCCATGTACTATCCGAGGACGGCCCCACCCCTTGGTCTGTCGTCACAACAGGAACATTGCTACTACCGATCCTGGTTACACCTAGACAACAGAAGCCTTATCATATTGACCGCTCAAAGCTAGCAGTAATGTATTTCAATCGTATTCTGCCAAGTGCCAACGGGCGGCGAGCTTCAGCTGTGTACCCAGTGTACATGTTGACGATTGCAGTATTCCAAGACTCTCAAAAGGCGCCGCGCAGGATTGATAGAATCACTACAACCAACATCGAATGCTGAAAAATATCAGACAGAACCGATCTTTGGCTTGGATGCGACGACAGTCCAGCGGGTAAATGCCCACCAGGCTCCCTGCTTGGTTTCTGCAACTACATCCGCCATCAGGGACTGGATCGTCCTTGCTGCCTCTTGATTTCCAGTCTGTCGTGCAACCAACTCGTGGATCATCAGACCACACTCATGCATTAGGAAGGCCATGTAAGGGGGTGCCTCGCGAACATCGGCGACTGAATTCGTTAGGCCAGCTTCCGCAAAGAGAGTCGGCATGTTGGGAACCCAGGTGGGGGCGAGTCGCGAGTCCTGGCCTTGAGACACCTGCAGTAAGCGACGCAACGAATCGGTTTTGCAACCTGGGTCGACCGTCTCGATGCGGAACGATGCTACATCGGCCTCACCCCACTGAATATAGCCGCCGGGCTCTGCATATCAGTGTCAGTGATTCGGCTTGCGCCTGTTAAAAGTGGGGCCACAACGCGTTTTGGAACACTTACTGAGAAGCTCGACGAGGCTGCGCAGAATGCGCGGGATGTCTTGGTCCTGCAAGACGAAGGCGAAGTTGCGTACATGGACAATGTCGTATTGCCCAACCAACGCAGGCGGGACGGGCGTCTCGATGTCCCACTGCTGCAGTGTCACATTGGGCGGAAGAGAAGGCGCAGGGGGTGTTGCGTCTAGAGATAGATCTAGCCCGTCAAGGCGGACCGTGTTCGGCAGCGTAGTGGCCAGGTCCGTCAGCCAGACGCTTCCGAAAAAGCAGTTATCAGCTGAATTGCGTGCACACAAGCGCCGCCCATAGCCTTGTTCGACCTCTCTCCAGAGGGAATGGAGCACAACTTTTTCAGAGAGTCAATGGATAGATGTGAACACGTACCCAGTACCAGTGCCGACATCCGCAATTCTAGCTTCTGAGGAAGCATCGAGAGGAATGCTCGGATGGATGTGGTAGCCAAAAAGCTGGACCCACATATAATGCTGGAGATTGATCCTGATTATGTGATCAGTTTCCGTCCTGTGGACATACTAGGGATCAGACTTATGTTGCATGGTACGAACCGATTATCGTCCCAGACATCCCGAGTGAACACATATTCTGGTCGCGAGGCCATTGCTTCTTCGCAAAAGGGCAGAATAAAGGTGATTGAACTTGGGAACTCAAACAACACAGGGGGTGATAACTAGTGACTGTGAGGATGATGCTCTAAAGTCTGGGCAAATACCACCACGGAAGAAACAGTTTGGCTGGAGCCAGCTTTATAGTATTAACAGATCAACACCCTTTCTGTTCCATAGTCATCATTTTCAGTACCGAACCATCAATCATTTGCCGAATCAGTTGAAGGCGTTGGCAAACCACAATGTACCTCAACTTGGACCTCTTCAGACCAACATTCGCAAGAAGTGACATTGGAGGGGTAACGAGGATGACACAACAGGCCTTCAGGGCCGAGGATCAGACACGCCAAATCAAAAGCAGATATGCAGGTCAACCAACAGTCACGACGCGTCCCCTGCCAACAGAAAGTGGCCATCCATAGAACCAACAGCGAGTTTCAGTGTTCCGTATTGGCCTGGGCCACTACCCGCCGCACTGCGTTGGCTACAGCAAGTACCTCTTCCCTCAGGGATGGTATGTTGTGACCAGCACGGTGAATCACCTCGATTCTGGTTCGCTCACAGCACATGCGCACAAGTTTCTCGCTTTTTCCGGAATGCTCCACGTCCTGCAGGCTCCATGCATGTACAGTTGGGATTCTTATTACCTGTCCAGCACCGTTCGCTTCTCGGAAGGCCAGTTCACCTCGCTGCAGTTGGTTCCAGTCGTATGGAAGTGTCCCGCAGATGAAAAGGGAACTCTTGACCTGTCGCATGACGTCTTCTTCCAGCCCAGGCTGCAGCAGAAGACTGGCGGTAAGAGCAGCGCCGAGAGAGAAGCCGATCACCAGGTCGAATGGGCCATTATCCAGCAAATAATGACTTAGGTTGTTGATCGCAGCAATCGCACTCTCAGCCGATCCATCGAAGTACGAATAGCAGACTTGAGATGTTCCGAATGTCTCTAGGACGCCTGCAGCTGGCAGCCAAGGGTGGAGCCCATCCACAAAGTCGAAGTCGAAGTCATCCCCAAGCTCATACCGTAGTGCAGCTAGAACTTGTGTCAGCTATGAAGAGTACCCCCAGATTTGCTGCCTTCGAATCCCAGCGTTTGGAGAGTGGATATGTCCTCTACCTGTTTGGACTTCCAAAATCTGCAAGCAATCAAGACGTCAGTCACTTGTATCTGTATCAACTATGAGATCGTACGACTTTGACATCACAGACATCGCTGTTGGTTCCGATACCGTGAAGGCACAGAACCTTGCGCTTGGTCTCATTGGTGGCCATCAGATCGGCCTGATTGACCGCGATCTGCGTGACTGGAGGATGTGAATTGCTTCAGCCGTGACGTCTGAATACAGAAATGATTGGAGAAACCAAGGTTGATAGATTTGTGTTGTCTGCAGCCTGCCACGACCAGCCGCATGGGGTTGTTCGAGTGCTGTCGGGGGCCGTAAATATATATGCATCCAGTACGCGCCACTGTCACTTGCTTCACCACCCTGGATGCTAATGCAATGCTGCTGTGATCACTTAGGTGACACGGCGTCTCGCTTCCGTGCACAAATTTCTGACCAAAATTACTCCTTGGCAGGACTAGGTACCCTCTTCATTGTCTGCATAGCCCGTTGTCTACATTTGTGTCTCCATTTGGTTCAAGTGCCCAAGATTGCATCGTGATGTGACCATACTGACCAGTCAGAACATAAGACCCAGTCTTTATTGTCGTATGTTACGTCAATTTGAGGGAACGGCGATGATCTAGTCAGCGAACATCTGCCCAATTTCCACCCTTCGTTTTTCTGCTGAGTTAATCGCTCCATCAACGTTGAATGAGGAAAATCAGCTCGCACTGACCGAAGGCCGATCCAGCTGGCCGCAGTCAGTACCTTGTGAGATATCTGTAGCCATTGGAAGCACGCCTCTCATAACCCTTTCCATACCCTAAAAGCGTTGTAGTCCAACATTGCAGAAAGCCCACAATCGCAAAGGGAATCTTATACGCCAGACCCAAGCAGCATTCCCTAAAATGACTACGTTGGACATGGATGGAGGGGATACCACTCCTCATGAGGAAATTGTGCCCATTGCAATTGTTGGCATGGCGTTCCAGTTCCCTGGAGGAATCAACTCGGATCAATCTTTCTGGGAAATGTTGGTGGCCGGAAGGAGCTCAGGCAGCGAGTTTCCACGGGATCGACTGAATATAGATGGATTCTATCATCCCGATGCTGACCGACCAAGTTCCGTATGTTTTGCCTGGTGCTAGGAGGATACCATGAAGTCGGTCTGGTGCTAACTTTTCTTTACACACAGATCCCAGTTCGCGGAGGGCATTTCCTCCAAGGCAATCTCGGCGCTTTCGATGCTCCGTTCTTCTCCATAACGGCGGAGGAGGCGGCCTGCATGGATCCACAACATCGCCATCTCCTTGAAACTGCTTACCACGCTCTTGAAGATGCGGGTATTCCTATGGAGAGTTGTGCGGGCTCCGACACCTCGGTGTACACTGGGTCCTTCACCAATGACTACTTGAGTATCTTACAACAGGACTACCATGCAGAGCAGCGACATGCTGCAATGGGTATCGCGCCATCGATGTTAGCGAACCGTCTCAGCTGGTTTTACAATTTCAAGGGTACTTCAATGAATGTGGACTCTGCTTGTTCTAGCAGTCTAGTTGCATTGCATCTTGCCTGTCAGGATCTCCGCGCAGGTAACTCATCAATGGTACGTTTGTGATGCAAAGACATTTTCTTTTCCTTACGAAGTTCCATCTTTGCTTTGTCGAAACCCTGTACAAATTCCGTTTTACTCATGGTTTGTTCATGTTGAACTTGGCCTCGCAAGATCTTAACACCATACTGACCGATACTTATACCAGGCGCTTGTAGCAGGCACGAACCTCGTCTATCACCCCAATTTTATGAAACTCATGTCCGACTCCAACTTCCTGTCTCCTGATGGCCGCAGCTGGTCCTTCGACCAGAGGGCTAATGGCTACGCTCGCGGTGAGGGGATTGCTACCATAATCATCAAACGTCTCGTAGATGCGTTAAATGATGGAGACACCATCCGATCTGTCATTCGTACAACAGCATCAAATCAAGATGGGAGGACCCCAGGAATAACACAACCGAGCCATGAAGCTCAAGTCGAGCTGATCAAACGGACTTTCAATAGAGCCGGTATAAGCCCTGAGCCTACACGATTCTTCGAAGCCCATGGTACAGGTACGCCAGTTGGGGACCCAGTGGAAGCGAATGCTATAGGCCATGTCTTCCGGGAGTATCGCAGTCCATGCGATCCATTATTCGTGGGTGCGGTGAAGGCAAATATTGGCCATCTTGAGGGATGCAGTGGCCTTGCCGGTCTCATCAAAACTGTTCTGGTCTTGGAGAAGGGTATCATCCCTCCAATCGCAGATTTTGAGACACTCAATAGTGGCATCGACCCTGATGCACTTAACTTGAGAGTAAGTATTGTGAACACATTAAATAGCAAAGAGGCCAAAAGGAAACCTATGTATTTGACATAATCCCACAGTACTGACGCATGTTCTGTTGACAGTTTCCAAGAACAGCCACACCATGGCCAGTCTCAGGTCTTCGACGAGCTTGTGTAAGTCACTGACCCTGCGTTGACCGATTCCGGCTCTGTGGAAGCCTTTCCTAACATCATGGTAGATCAATTCCTTCGGATTTGGGGGTTGTAATGCAGTTGCCATTTTGGACGATGCGAAACACTACCTCGAGCAGCGGAGGCTCATTGGCCATCATCGCACGCAAAGTACTTTGCAAACCCAGCCCTTGAATAGTGCCAACGGAAGCGGGGTCCCAGTTCCAACCGAACGCTTTGCGTATGACGGCAAACCCTCGGAAGAACACAAGTATCTAATCACGTGGTCGGCCTCAGACAAAACAACTGCAGAAAGCTTGACTGTAGCCTACCTCGAATACATGAGCCACCGCACCGTCTACTTCCGCGAAGTTGCCTACACCACAGCTTCTAAAAGGAGTAAGATGAAGTGGAGGGCGTTTTCTGTCGTTGATCAAGAAGCCCCCCCAAGCTTTCAAGCCGTGGCTGCTTGTACTCACCCGAGCAGGGTGTCGTCCAAACCGCTCGTCGCGTTCATATTCACTGGTCAAGGAGCGCAGTACATTGGCATGGGCCGTCAACTATTGCTGTTCCCGCAATTCCGGCAAAGCATCATGACTTCTGAACAGTGTTTGCGTCAGCTTGGTTGTGAGTGGTCCCTGCTTGGAATCATGGACACAGAGTCACCTACTTTCGACCTGGGAGACCCGGCTGTCAGCCAGCCTCTTACCACCTCTCTGCAAATCGCTCTAGTGGATATGCTACAAAGTTTGGGAATAAGGCCAGCTGTTGTTCTCGGCCACTCGTCGGGCTAAATAGCAGCGGCGTACTCATCCGGAGCCCTTTCAAGATCGTCAGCTTTGAAGATTGCCTTTTTCCGTGGCCATTTGGTATCCCAGCTGGCTGCTAAGCAGAAAAAGCTCGGCATGACAGCAGTTGGTTTATCGAAGGAGAAAGTCTTGCCATACCTTGCGCGTCTCGAAACAGATTTGGGTGATCTCAGTGTCACTATTGGCTGCGCGAATAGCCCTAACAATGTCACTTTGACGGGAGACTCGACACAGCTTTCAATTTTGGAACGCTTCTTTGTCGATGACGGAGTCTTTGCTAGGCGCCTACGGGTACCCGTTGCTTACCATTCACGCTTCATGGATGCAATTTCAGAAGAGTACGCACAGGCCATCGGCCAAATTGTTAGACGAGATGATCATGGCAGCATACCAATGATCTCATCTGTCGACAATGTGCTTGTCAACCATGCTGACTTGGACGTGGAGTACTGGGTACGGAACTTGACTTCCCCGGTCAAGTTCGAGGCAGCTCTTTTCCGTCTGTTGTTTGAGGCCGATAGAAAGCCCCGGAAACAACTAGGGGGGGCATCCGCCAATGATCTCAGAGTCGGTCACTTAATGGAGATTGGCCCTCACAGTGCACTTCGAGGCCCGGTGCGAGAATGTTTGACCGCGTTTTCGGGTGCCTCGAAGCTAGAATACGTGCCATCGCTGGTGCGAAATCAAGACGCTTGCACCACTTTGCTACAAGCTTTGGGAACTCTCTACTGCGCTGGACATGAAGTGGACCTGCTGCTGGCGAACCGTCTCGGCTGCCAAGACCGTGATTGGCCCATGCCTCCTGGCTTGCCAAGATATCCATTCAACCATTCACGAGTTTATTGGAAGGAGACACGCCTCAGCCGTAACATGCGATTTCGGGAGAAGCCCCGCCATGTCCTTTTGGGCACACGCAGTTTGGATTGGAACCATAAAATTGCGCAATGGCGTAACGTGCTGCGACTGGCTGAAGTGCCATGGTTACATGATCATAAGATTGACGAACAGATTGTTGTTCCGGCCGCTTGCTGTGAGTGCCTCTCGATATGAACTCAGCCCCGTCATGCTATCACGGAACTAAATCTTGCTATAGTGGTTATCATGGCAATCGAAGCCCTCAAAGATCTGCAGGAGGACCAAGATAGGTTACGGGGAGTCGTCATGAGACACGTCAAGTTCTCGCATCCTTTAGCGTTCCCGCAAGGGAGAGATCATGTGGAAACTCAATTGGTCATGTCAAGCTGTGGAACGGAGCAAGCACAAACGAAACCCACCACCAAGTGGAGCGAGTTCCATATCTTCGTTTTCGAGGGCAACAACTACATCCAATGCTGCAGTGGCTGGATTCGGACCGTGATGGACACCGAAGACAAAGATCATACACTATCAAGTCCCTCTTGGATCGAAGGTCTAGACACTCAAGAGTGGATTCGCAAGATTTCCCGGGCTTGCGTCACGAATCACGACCCATATATTGTGTCAACGGGAGGAGCAGTCCGGTATGGAGCATCATTTCAATGTCTGCGACGCTTGTGTCTCGGTCCAATGGGTGAGGCTCATACTGAGGTTGACACACAAGTGTGGAAAACATGTGGAATAGCAAAGGATCCGTCGCCTCCTTCTTATGTTATCCATCCCGCCACCCTCGACGGCCTTGCGCAAGTGATGGTCCCTGCTCTGACACACCGACATGGTGACCTGCCTACCATGGTACCGGTTGAAGTCGAGACTATTTGGATCGATTTGGAAACGCGCGCGTTTCAGTCTGGAAGCATAATATCAGCCGCGGTTTGCGAGCTAGCCGGTGTTCGAGGAGCTTCGGCACACATCATAGGAATGTCACAAGACTCACCCCATGCCGTGGTGTATCTCCAGGGCTTACAGACGGCCTACATAGGCAGAAACACTGATGTGTCTGGGGAAGTGCCAGGCGCTTCCCCTCGGATGCTCTGTACGCGCCTTGTATGGAGACCTGACATTGACACTATGACACATACCCAGGCAATTCAACATTGCACCGAAGGCAGACCACCTCAGAACAACAGCTCTAGTGAAGATCATCGAAAGCTTTTTCTAGCTGTCATGTGTTCCATTGAAGAGGCGATTGAATTCCTTGACCATCATCCCTCGTTGGTACTTCAACAACACCTCAAAGCATACGTCAGCTGGATGAAGTATCAACAGCAGAGACTGCGCGGCGGCTCAATGCGCGTTACGAATTTGTCTGTCCAACAGATGCTTCAGAACAGGGATTCTCGTGCCTCCTTGGTTAGCCAACTTGAGGGGTCTGGCATTGATCACTTTTTATTTATGCTTGTTGCTCGACATCTCATCGACATTTTGCGCGGTGCCGTCGATCCATTGGACCTTCTGTTCCGGGACGGACTAGCCGACAAGTACTACGAACACATGCTGGCCAATTCTCACCATGCCTACCCTGCTGCACGATACGTGGGGATGTTATCCTTCAAGAGTCCATCAATGAATATAATAGAGATTGGCGCGGGAACTGGTGGCCAGACAGCGGGCCTTCTCGAGGAAATGAGCAGCGCTGACGGCACCATCAACAGGTGGGCAACGTATGACTACACAGACATATCTCCCGCATTCTTTGGTCAAGCTCGACTGAAATTTGAGAGATACGCCCAGAAGATGCGATTCCGTACTTGCGACATTTCTCAGGATCCAGTGTCACAGTCATTTGACATCGGGTTCTATGACCTCGCTGTTGCATCGCATGTTCTTCATGCTACTGACAATATCCAACAATCTCTCCACCACATCCGAGAGATGTTGAAACCAGGAGGAAAACTCCTTCTATTTGAAACCACTGTGCCAGATGCTGTGCATATCGGGTTCGCCTTTGGATTACTCAAAGGATGGTGGAGTCCTCTAGATCACCAAAAGCGGTCTCCCCACAGCCCCTGCCTCAATGTCCAGCAGTGGGATCAGGAGCTACGAAATGCAGGCTTCTCTGGCTTGGATTTCGAAATTACAGGACAAGAGGACGTACAGTGCAGGTTTAGCAGCATAATGGTCTCGACTTCCACGCGCCAACACAGGGATCAAATTCTGAAACCCGCCTTGAAGGATGCATCAGAGGCTCAGGTTGGATTAATCGTCCAAAGAGGCTGCGATGCACAGAATTGTATTGCAAAAGCGATCCAATCACGCCTTATATCGTGTGGCCGGCATTCTGGTTCTGAAACCCTCACTCTTTCCGATGTCGCCGAGAGGCGGCCGCGTGAGCACGCTATCCTCGTATTCCTGGTCGAAATCGACATGACCTTTCTTGATGCTATCTGCAATTCAGACTTCAGGCTCCTTCAGTCAGCGCTATTGAAATCCAACAATATAATTTGGATTACTAGATCTTCCAGGTCCGGAACCCAGATCGAGCCACGCCATCACCTCGCTGAAGGTCTTGGCCGTGTGTTGATGTCCGAGGATGCCTCTCGAACGTTTTCGAAGCTCTCATTGGATGGATCGCGCCAAGAATCCATCGAAGTTCAGACTGAGCTCATTATGAAGGTCATAACAAATGCTTTGGAGACGCCGAACGCCGAGCAAGCCGAAGGCGACTATGTAGCGATCGGACATGACCTTCATATCAGTCGAGTTCTTGAGAATAATGACATGGATGTGAGGATTACTGAGGCGATACAATCGAGCAAAGAGCAGGTCGTGAGTTTGGAACAAGCACACCTGTCCCTTCATATCAAATCCCCTGACAATCCGGAGACACTTGAATGGAGGGAATGCACCGAGGTTGGAAGACAAAATGATCGAGATGTAGTGTTCCAAGTTCGCGCTTTTGGTTTTGGAAACTATTCTCGTGAAATGATCAGCCGTCGCCCCGGGGACCTTGCTCTCGAAAGTGCCGGTATCGTGAGGTCAGTGGGAGCAAAGTCCGGTTTTCAACCCGGTGACCGCGTTTGTACAATCGGCTTAGGCCCCCCTCGCACTTCCATTCGTACTGCAGCCGATGCCATCATAGCACTTCCCTCTAGGATAAGCTTTGAAGAGGCTGTCTCATTCCTCGGCAGCTTATGGGTATCGTACCACGGATTGGTCAACCTCGCTCGAGTCCAATCCGATCAAAATGTTCTCGTTCTTGAAGCTACCAGATCCCTTGGTCAAACAGCTGTACAGACAGCTCAGAAGCTTGGTGCGAATGTCCTGGCCTCGGTGGGTTCTGAAGAGGAATTGAGACATCTACGCGACGTTTTTGGTCTGCCAGAAGAAAGTGTCTTCAGTCAGAGCGACCCGAACTTGGTGAGGAAGCTTCACCTAAAGACTTCCAATGCTGGGTTCGATGTCATCATTGGAGCTATCAGTCAGAGTTCCGCAACAACCGAGCTTTTTCTTCGGCGCCTAGCACCCCTCGGCACGGTCATTGACACAAAGCCAAGACTACGCAGCAGCTCAAACTTCGGGCTGCCTTCAACCTGGAGTGGGAGCGTGCCAGCCAATGCGAACTTTGCTACGGTCGATTTGTCAGAGATCTTGAGAACTAAGCCATCGATGGTCTACGGCACTTTACGACTCGCGACCAGATTCGTCTTCGAGAACAACTCCGAGTTCATGATGCCGCATCCCCTTCTAGTGGTTGAAGCTGATCAACTGTCTGATTACCTGTCGAGTAATGGCAACAAGGCGGTCACCGGAACAGAGGTGGTTACCCTCAAGGAGCATTCTACCGTTACGGTATGTAACTTTACTGAAATGTGATGGTAGTCTCTAAATTGCACAAGTTTGTTGACATCTGCCAGGCCAACATGACCACGATGCCAAGATGCAAGCTTCTTGTCAATGCGTCCTATGTCATCTCAGGGGGCCTTGGTGGATTGGGCCGTAGTATTGCGCGATGGATGGTGGAACGAGGCGCTCGAAACCTCATCTTGCTTTCTCGTTCTGGGGCTAAGGCACGGGAAGCCCAGATTCTAGTCCAAGATCTTGAAGACCAAGGGGTCTGTGTGGCAACGCCGAAAGTTGATATCGGTGACATCGAGACACTGAGGAAGGAACTCAGTAACTTGAAGCACATGCCAGCAATCAAGGGATGTGTCCAGGCCACAGTTGTCCTCAAGGTAAGTCAGATCTGCCAGGACATCTGTAACTCATTCTGCTCTACAACTACTAATAGCTGACTAGGATGATCTCTTTGAAAATATGTCATACGATGCTTGGGTTGCTAGCACGCGCTCGAAAGCCACTGGCTCATGGAATCTCGACACGATTCTGCCGGAAGGTCTAGACTTCTTTGTTCTACTTTCTTCTCTCAACGGAATCATTGGTGGAAGAGCACGTGAGTCAATATTGCCCGGGATATTCTCTTCGAACGAAAACCTTCTCTAGATCTTGTCATTATACACGCTGATGTCCAGTAACACAATGATTGTCATTGTTTACCACGTTGGATACAAAGATCTTTTCCTTCATAGGACCGGGAACCATCGATAGCTGCTCTTGGAAAGTAATTCACTGACAACTGCTTTTAGAAGCCAATTATGCCGCAGGCAATACATTCAAAGATGGACTAGCCAGAGCCAGAATTGAACGAGGGCAGAAGGCTGTCTCGATTGACCTAGGCTTGATGGTTTCCGAAGGTGTTGTGGCGGAAGACGAAAACCTCCTTGCATCAATGCGCCGCATTGGGCATCTTATGGACATTTCTCAAGCGGAGCTCATGGCTCTTCTCGATTACTACTGTGACTCTGGATTACCTCTGCTTCAGCTTGAGGACGCCCAGGTTCTTGTTGGTATTGAAAGTGAGTGTTTCTTCCTCTCAGAATTTTGACCTGTCGCCTTCTTGAAGACAAATGCACATATTGTATAAATGTAGCCGGAAGATATGAGCAGAAGCATGATTTGGTTTTGGTATCGCCTCCCTGAATACCAGCTGCACCAATGTAAGCTAACAACAGACTCTTTAGGGCCGGAGAAGGTCTTGGCGAAGGGCATGGATCTGCATCACTCGATACGCCGACCTTTATTTCGTCATTTATTTTGCGAGACTCCGTCGGCGAATTCACAAGATGATGATGATGTCGCCGGCAGCAGGGTCGACCGGATGGCCCTTCTCAAAAGTGCTGGCACACCGGACGATGCAGAAGCATTGGTTACATATTGGTTGACTGCTAAGCTTTCTCAGTTGCTTGGGATACCCGTGGTCGACGTGGACACGACGAGGCCGGCTCACTCATATGGCATAGACTCTCTTGTCGCAATCGACTTGAGAAACTGGTTTGAAAGTGAGATCGGGGCTCGCCTTGACATTTTCACACTCATGGGCAACCTTTCCCTGGAGCAACTTGCAGCCAAGGCAGCAAGGGACAGTATTTACCGAGCTTAAGCATCGAGGGGGTATATGCTTCTACAAGCAGCTAAAAACGATTACTACCTTGACGAGTTACGTAAGATGCACGTGCTTTATAGGGAAGGATGTTTCTATATCATTTCTGACATTGTTTCCATGGTAATGTCTTCAAAGAATAATCGACCAGAAGATAAATATCATATAGAATGTGATTCCTCCCTATTCGGCCTTTGTCCATATTTTCTCATCCTGTTTCTCATTAATTAGATCGCGAATTCCTTGCTGACCCTGAGCGCAGTTTCTCAATAATTCTTACAACCCGACCTCGACCTACGAACAATGTAAACTCGAAAGGTCTTCATGTGAGCCCAGGGGTATATTTCAGCGATAATAAGAGATTCAAATGTCATTTATTAAAACTGATTTGCGGCCCAGATGCAAAATGGATGATTGCCAAATGCATTGTCAGAAAGCCCTTGTAAATATATCACTGCTCTCACAAGGAAATGTCCGCACATGCGATTTCGAAATTGAACTAACTAATACTATAGAGTTCTGGAATCGTTCACCCATTTATGAGTACAATGAAAATGTGTTATAGAGCAAACTGTGGTAGTGAGATGTTTACATCTCGTCCCAACCAACAAAAGTGGCACCAGGCAAGGTATAATTGGCCACAAATTGGCCGATTTCACCAGTAGTGTTGTTTCGCTGCATCACGACAACACGGTTGTTCAGCATGCACGCAGCAGCAAGAAGAGAGCCGTCCGTGTTTGTCTGGATTTGGCGAGGGCTCTGGCAGCCGACCGGGAAGAGGTTTACAAAAGAGAGCTTGCCTTGCTTATCAACCTTAAAGACAGCAAGAGAGTCGGAGTGCTCGGGGTCCGAGTTGTTCGGGTCTAGATTGGGAACGACGAAGGAATTGTCCAAGCGGTTGGAGACAGTGATGTACCCACCCGGCGAGAGAATTATCTCGCCTGCCAAGGCCGCACTCGGGACGGGATTGTCACCAAAGGTACTAACCTGACCGATCTGGGTCATGCTCATGCTGCGATTACCGTACGAGACACTGAACGACGTGATATTATTGGCCAGCTCACTCACCAGGTGAAAGAATGTGTTGTTTCCAATAGTTTGGAAGACACCGTGGCGCGGCCCAGAGCCAGGCTCGAGGTTCACATCGGTGAGGCCGGTAAGTGGGAAGGAAGGGTTATGGGTGCTGTAAACGTGCACACAGTCTGAACCAAGGTCAGGAGCCACAATGAACTTTCCAGTCGGGTCAAGAATGACCTGGTGGATGTGTGAAGCGCCCTGGCGGTCTTCGTTGGGACCCGTTCCCGGGTATTTTACTGTCACGTTCAACGCGAGCCGAAGCGCTCCATTGTCACCTGCCTTGTACGAGGTGATACCTGCGGCGCCAGGTGGTCCTCCGTCAGGTGAGCCATAGTGCGCAAAGGCGATACCGCGCTGCCCCCCTATGTTGAACAGAGTACTGGCGACTGGAGCATAAGATGTGGTCATCTCCGTCAAAGACTCCAAGACCCCAGCAGCTGAGGAATTATTCACGTCGCCAACCTTGAAGACGCCAACAGTGCCGGCTTCGTCGGAGCAGTACATCAGATTATTTTCCTTGTCGTGTTCCAGCCAGACGGGATTAGATCCGCATTGCGATGCGTCGGAGATCTTTTTGAGCGTGTAACCGGAATTGACGGGCTCCAATTCTAAGGACGTGATGCCGCCAGAGTAAGAGGCTGCGTAAAGAACTGCGGGGCTTGCAGTGTGGGCAGCTGCAGCAGAAACAGCCATGACTAAGGATATGAGTCGAAGGTGGTATACCATTTTGAGCAAAACTCGATATTAGAGGTTGTTTTGAGGCTGTGTTGTTTGAAAATGTGTTGTTACTAATCGTTGATGAGGTTTGAAAAAGGGCTGTGGGAAAGGGATGAGGGTAAGCACAATGGTGATATACACGATGAATGTACAAAGTTTGAGCCGATTATGAGGATAATAAGTTTAAGAGTGACAATGATAACTGAATAGTCCCCTTTGTCATTCTTCGGTTGGCTCCTAGTGGTCTCTAGCCTTTGAGGCTGTCGGCCTATCCCGGTTTGTCCTTGTCGTTGCATTGTCAGCGGGATTTGATGCCCGCCGAGTCCCTCTGTCGCACTTTTGTAGCGGGAAGTTGAATTCACACCAAAATAGTAATGCAATTGATAGTGAAAGATATAGCGAAATGAGCAATTACAGCTGTCGAACCGCATCCTTTTCCCAGCAACCACATCAACGTGATCTCACATAATCCACAATCTAAGTAGTCATCGTGCTTTCAAGCTCCCGAAAATTGATTTCATAGAATACATACAAGTCTGTGGTTACCACTTGTGGCCACAACACCCAAGCGTCCACCTACGGGTTCCAATGGCTGAAAGGCGGCGGGCCAAGGCGGGAGGAGACCGCTTCACCAAGGCGAATCTCTTGGTGGATGCACAGTCATAGAGCACCACTTACATATTTCAACAATTCACAAGTGTTCTTAGAGTATACAGCAATAGGAAACCATATGTATGCTGGTAGAAAGAAATGGAAAACGAGGAAGGAGTTGACCAAATGGTTGTTAACATAAGCAATGCTCATGCAGCAGAATCAAGTTGCCCGGGGCGGGTAGAAACGTAGCCCTGACTGGAAGGTAGCACAGAAATCTCACGTCAGAAATCTGAAGAGGGAAAATCATTCCCAAACCTGGACCGAAATTTCTACAAACCCTTCCTATCGCATATCTAGAGGGGTTTGAAGGTGGTTGACTAGCACAATTACAGAGAAAAAGGTAAGCCTGAAGTGCGGGGTGAGTTGGGCATAAAAGACCGTGGAGTTACTTCGTGATTGCCCATGCGAAATGCGAAATGATCCGTCCATCATTCTTCACATTTCTATCACCATGCTGGCCGCCTACTATGTCCTGTTCCTGGCATTTGCCTCGTACCGCCTCCTCAAGATCATCTATAATCTGTACTTCCACCCGTTAGCCAAATTTCCTGGACCCAAGCTCGCCGCCGCATCACACGTGTACGAGTTTTACTGGTCCGTGGTTCGGGATGGAGAATTCATCTGGGCTTTAGAGCGAATGCATAAGAAATATGGTGCGTGTTCCGGGCAAACAATTCTAATTCTTTGCGGTAAATTGACAGAGGGGAGGCCCCATTGTGCGCATCACCCCTCGCGAGCTCCACATTAGTGATCCCTCGTTCTACAATGAGATATACGCAGGTAACCCTAAGAGGGTGGAAGGCGACTACCGTTTCACACGGTCCACTGGTACGACATATTCCATGTTTTCGGCGGTCGATCATGACCTACACCAGGCACGCCGCAACACATTAGCCAAGTTCTTTTCCAAGCAGTCGATTTCCAACATCCAGCCAATCATGCAGGATAAGGCGGAGCGGGTTATTAAGAAGCTACAAGAGGCGTCTCAGGTCGGGTCTTTGGTGAATTTGAGCAACCTGGCGGCAGCATTTACGGCCGACACTATCTCACATTACGCATACGGGGTTTCTATGGGCTGTTTGGACGGAGACGGGGCCGAGAACAACCTGCCGGATGCAACGAAAGCACTGCTCGCCCTGACCCATTGGCTCAAGTTTCTGCCCATCAGGTCCACATACATGAAGAAGCTGCCCCCATCGCTGGTTGGGCGCCTCTTCCCAAAGGCAGCAGTGGTTCTGAATATCCACCGCACCATCGGCTCGTTGGCTTTGGAGGTGCTCAACGCCAACGAGCCTAAAGCCCCTCACGAGAACATGTTTGCTGCGCTTGCTGATCCGACCATTCCGGCTGAGGAACGAACTCTTGGGCGCCTAGAAGACGAAGGATTTGTGATTCTGGCCGCCGGGACGGAGACCTCAGCCTACAGTCTCAGTGTCACCATGTTTTACCTGTTGGACAACCCTGCCATCTTCTCCGAGCTCTATAACGAGATTAAGGGGGTCATGCCTGATCCAGAAGAGTGTCCACCCTTGGCAATTCTGGAGAACTTGCCGTTGTTGGTGAGAAACCTTGCTGCCAACGCGACAAAAGATAAATGACTTCAAACACGACAATTCTGACTAACACTGCAAACAGAGGAGTGTTATAAATGAGGGCCTACGAATGTCCATGGGCACACTATCACGACACCCTCGCATAGCACCGGACCGAGTGTTGCAATATAAGGACTGGATTATCCCTGCAGGGGTAAGTTCCCCGGGTCCCAAAGGAAGGAAATAAGCATTCTAGATGTGGGAAGATATCGTGTCTGATCCGTCCAACAGACTCCCTGCAGCACTGCCACCTATTTCGTTCACACCAACGAGGAGCTATTTCCAGACCCGTGGTCTTTTGATCCTTATCGGTGGATCAGGGCTGCAGAACAAGGGGTACACCTTGAAAGCCATCTTGCCCTATTCACGAAGGGAACGAGATCGTGCCTCGGAATCAAGTATGCCATACCGATCCACAACGGCGAGGGCGCTCCTGGGCCGTCCGATGCATATTATGCTAACACGGCGAAATTTATAGTCTGGCCACGGCTGAGATTTATATACTCACGGCTAACCTGGTCCGACGTGCCAGGATGAGATTAGCAGAAGGCACTACGGTAGACTGTGTTCTGCCGGCGAAGGACCACACCGCCGTAGTACCGAGGAATGCTTCCGGCATCAAAGCTGCTGTGTTGGGAATTAATACTGTTTAGAGTGGAACCGGAGCTGGCGTTGGTTTTCGGCAATTTGTCATTGGAATTGTTTGCATCAGAGCGGATTGTGCACACCGTTTCCTCCTTGTAAATTGAGCTCCGTCATGAAGTCCCTCGATAGGATGTTGGTGAGAAACCAAGGATTACCTGCAAATGTCAAGTTGAGAGACAAGCGATCTATGTGGTCTGGCATATGCAATGGTCCAGGAGTTACCGTCCTTGGGTCATCCTCACCGGTCACCATGAAAATCGTAAAAAGGGCTCCACTACTATGCAGGAGTTTGGTATTCAACTCAGTGCGTGAATTTTGCAGCAGCAGGCACTTTGCCTTGGTGAAATAAGTATGCACTGTGGATTAACCTTTCTAAGCTTATTATCCCAATGGCAGAAAGTACACTACGCCGGAAAATTTCGATGGCTTGTCTGTAGTTGGCGTGCTAATGGTCCCAGATATATTAAGGGCTGCGGGGGCTCAATGCCCTAGCAATGTCGCATCGGGCGACTATGGACCTATGGCCGTTTCAAAAACGAGCCACTTGGACAACACCTATTACCTTCCTAATTAATCAAGGAGCAAATTTGACATCTGACCCCTTTTAATCACATGGCTACAACCGTATGTTGCATCCCCTGAATCAACGTACCGATGGTTACTATGTAGTCAGGAGCAGAAAGATTGCACAGTACATTGACAAATTCGGACCGGAACGAGTTATGGAAGGATTAATTTCGTTCAGTTCCGGACCAATCCGGCGTGAGTCCATCACCGCCTGGCAAGACTTCGGCAGACATGATATAGATCGAGCCCGTTTCCTTGGCACGAACGAGTAGTGCTACGTTAGACTAACCGCGTATTCTTCCTTCCCTATTGCACAATGCTTCACTCCATAATCGCTACTGTCGCCCTCCTCGGCTGTCTTGCTCAAGGGCAGCTCTCTGGAAAAGTAGGGCCTACCACGAGCTATGCAACCAAAGCAGCCAAGAAAGTCTGTAACGTCCTGGATTATGGCGCCAAAGCCGACGGCAAGACCGATCTTGGTCCACCTCTTACAAGTGCCTGGGTTGATTGCAGGAAAGGCGGCCTGGTCTACATTCCTCCAGGTACCTTTGCCATGAGCACCTGGGCGTCCCTCAGAAGTGGCCAGGGGGCTGCATTGCAGCTCGATGGTATCATCCAACGGACAGGAACCGACGGTGGCAACATGATTTCTTTCCAAAGCTGCGATGACCTCGAGGTCTTCAGTGGCAACTCCAAAGGTGCAATCCAGGGCTTTGGATATCAATTCCTTTCGCAGGGGAACTATGGCCCCCGGTTCATGCGCTTGACGGATGTGACCAACTTCTCTATGCACGGTTTTGCTCTCGTCGACTCAGCTTCGTACTACCTGGTTTTCGACAGTTCCAGCAACGGAGAAATATACAACATGATCCTACGGGGCATCACGGTTGGCATGACCGACGGCATCGACATCTGGGGCACCAATATCTGGGTCCACGACGTGGAGATCACTAATGGAGACGAATGCGTCACGATCAAGTCGCCAGCCAAGAACATCCTCGTCGAGGACGTCCACTGCAACATCAGTGGCGGATGTGCAATCGGTTCTCTCGGTCTTAACACGGACATCTCTACTGTGCAATACAGGAACATCTACTTGAACCAAGCAGACGGAGCGTACGTCAAGACAAACGGCGGCAGCGGCACGGTAGACTCGATCATCTGGGAGAATATCATCAACAACGGTGGGGCGTACGTCTTGGCTGTCAACGAAGCTTGGGGGAAGGACAGCGGCGGCACCGGCGTCCAACTGAGTAATCTTACATTCAGGAACTGGCATGGATACAACAGTGATTCCGATCGCCCCACGATCAGGCTGCAGTGTGACGACTCGGTGCCCTGCACTGGCCTCACCGTCGACAACGTCAACCTTTGGACCAGCGACGGCAGCAAGCAGGTGACCTGGGTGTGCCAGAGTGCTTATGGCAATGGGGCTTGCCTGCGCAAGTCGGGGACTGCTTCGTATGCTGCCAGCTACACGACGATCAAGACGGCGCCGGCCTACGCAGCATCTACTATGCCGAACGATCTGAAGAGCGCTTTCCCCAGTACGGTATCCTTCACAGTGCCGCCTGTCCCAACCACATTCTATCCTGGGAAAGCACCGGCATCTACCCTTTTGAGCCTGAAAGGACCTGGGGGCACCTAGTTCGCCCTGTGGTGTCGTCGAAATCCGGTGGATCTTCCTTGAAGTAGAACACAAATTGTAGTTTATCAAATGTATTTGAAGGCTTCTGGGTCCGTGTAAATCCTGAGGCAGTAATGAGCGTGGAATCTATATTACTCTGCAACTAAATCCTTGAATGTTGTATACTCTGGTTAGGAGGGGAAATCATATTTACCTACGTATGTACATATTGCACTGACTTGTTCTTGGATTTCTAGAACAGTTCCGACTATGTTCTCATTAGTTGTCTCTATTTTGAATGATTGAGTGTGCTGTCCTTATTACTGCCTTTGAAGGCGGTTGGAACAAACGAAGGCTAATGAGAATACCTCTGGCCATCAAGAGCAGCCTGTTGACAGGGAGACTTCTGTACAATAGATTTTGGTTTCTCCTCCCGGCGTACTTGAAGACAGAAATGGACAAGGGCATCCATTTATCGAGATCATCGGATCCGAGACCACCATCAAGCCTAGAGAACTCCCTTATGGGCAGGTTACAGGCGAGAAAGTTTGACTTCGAAGGGACGCTCAGACCGGTTTTGCAGCATCAGCCCAGCCTGCATTTTGCTCGGGACACAACTAAGACACCCGGAATGCCGTAAGCTCATCTACTTCATGTCCGACGAGCTTTTAAAAGTTGCAGCCCACAATCAAAATATATCAGGAGGAGAAGAAAGTGTATCGGGATGTGGAGCACGATCCCCAAGATCCCAATCCCTGTGTGATTTGTTCGTGTAAGCGACGTGTCCGGCTTGGCCCCCATCAGTGATGAGCCCGGAGTTTTCCGACGTGTAGGTTTGAATCGGGTTAGAAGAAGGGAGACTGTGAATAATACTTTTGCTTCAAAACCAAGCTTCATGGAATTGTAGCATCGTACTACGTATGTAGCGGAGATGGTTGACTCACTGGACATGACCATGAGTAATCAAGCAGCCACCGTGACCTGGATGAGGTCTGTTGCCTAGCTAACAGTGTCCCTGGATTACGAGCCGAATCAACCAGGGCGCCTGGCCCGCCTTCCATGAGGGGAATCAAGCCACATGCAGCTGATACTACTTTCAGGTTATTAGTGCTTAGACTGCCTGCTAGGTGCTAAGCCTGAGGGATTCGCTATTGGCTACGTTTGCACTTGGCTCTCTCTCCTTCACGTTTTCAGCTTCACTAGTGTCAAGTTGCCAAGAAGCATGCAAAGTTGACAACACCTGAGTCAATAGCATAGGTACTTTAACCCAGCGATAGGAGTAGTGAGCACCAAGCGCTACCTGACACCTTTTCCTTCAGTTCGCTCTAAAGCTGGCTGAATAAAAGTATATACCTATACAGACACACGAGCTCACGGTCCAAACCAACTTGGGTTCCCTTGGTACTATGTCGTCTTAGCTGTTCTCAGCTGAATAGCACTACATCATTTATCAGCCTACCGGTCCTCAATCCTAGCTTTGCGTCAGCGAGAATGCCAGGGCTCACAAGCCCACCGGCACATCTTGTGTCTCTACTTCAAGAGGCACTTCAGAAGTGCGACGAGCTCCACGGCCGCAAGTGCCACGCTACGCCGATAGCCAACAGATCGCCAAACCATGTTCCAGATTGGGTCATCGACACCCAGGAAGGCTGCATCGTACCGGGCGGCTCGGTCGACAGATACGCAACCCTGAGCTATGTCTGGAGCTCTGCATTGAGCAAGGGCGGGGCCGACAGGCTGATGCTCCAGCGGGACAACCTGCCCAAGTTCAGACAGCCGGGCTTTCTGTCTCCCGGAAACGGGGTCGAAGAAAAGCTCCCGCTGGTTATCCGGAACTCGATGGAGCTCGTGCGGCTGTGTGGCGTGCGGTATCTTTGGGTCGACTGCTTGTGTATCGCCCAGCATGATGAGACCACAGCTGCCCAGGTCTCCTTCATGCGCGAGGTCTATTCCGGAGCATACTTCACGATCATAGCGGCCGCAGACTCAGCAGGGTTATACGGCTCAGGGCGTGGTTTTGACAGCCTTACGAACCGAGTCGGCCAGGTATCCCCTGGTCTTCTCCATGGGGCCCTTCTTGCATCGCATTGGGCCACGCGCGGGTGGACTTTCCAGGAGCAGGTTCTCTCCAAGCGGTCACTTGTTTTCCTTGACGCAACGGCATTCTGGGATTGCCAACGTGCTGTGTGGTGGTCTGAATCCTTCATTGGTTCCTGGACGAGACACGCCGACGATATCGATACTTCAGGAGACGACAGTCATGAGTCTTCAAGACAAGAGCTCTTCGAACCCATCTCCGAGAACTCCGTGTTCTCTTCAGACGGCACACAATCGAGAGTCTACGAAGCGGACAGGCAGCTGTCACAGAACGTCGCTGCCCTCTCCATGCCCAACTTCAGACTATACATGGAGATAATATGTCGGTACAATCATCGGAGTCTCACCTATGCTCAAGATGCACTGCCAGCCATCTCTGGCGTGCTTGACTCCTTCACGTATGGCTTCCCAGGAGGCTTCGTCGGCGGGCTGCCTGCTGTCTTCCTCGATGCCAGCCTTCTCTGGCAGCCTCGTTACAAGGCTAAAAGGCGGATAGCAGTCAGTTCCGTCGATAACGTGGCGCCACGTTCGGCGTTACCGTCCTGGTCTTGGGCGGGCTGGCAATGTCTGATCGACTGGGTCAGCCTAGAAAGCGGCCTTGATTACGAGGTCCATTCGAAAAAGCATCAGTACTTTGTGCCGGATCTGCTGATGACCAAAGCGCTTGTCGACTGGTTCACCTTGACTGCCGATGGCGAAGAAGTGCGCATACACGAGCCTGGACTACTCGAGCATTGCAAACAGCTTCTGGGCGGCTATCGCGACGACGTGGGGGATTTTCCAGGATGGTCGTGTATAGCATGCCCAGAGACCTATAAAGCGGTAGAACATGATACAGCTACTGAAACCGGTGGAGACCAACCGACCCTGAGATTGAAGGAAAAGCAACGATACAGCGAGTGGTACTTCTACGGATCGGATACTACGACTCTCTACCGTTACCCGTTGCCCACCGCACTCTCACAATCACTCACCCAGAGTCAAAACAATTCACCCTTCCTCTCGTGCACGACAGCTACGGCCACATTCAAAGTCCGGCGGATACTCGTCCCTCAGGTCAGGGTGACGCCCCCAACGCGTTACGGAGGTCTTTTTGACGTGTCTGTTCTAGACACGGTGTTGTATACCAGGCAACCCGAACTAGAAGAATGCTGCCCTGTGATCACACTCGAGGACGACCGACAACGCTGGGCCGGGGTTTTCAGGTGCATGGACGACGACCTGGGTGTCGAAGCCGGACAGACTGTCCACCTCATGGCCATCTCACGCGGCAGTACGAGCTATACCAAGGCGGCCCTCCTGTACGAAGAGAGGGTTGACCGAGTCGCGTGCTTCCAATTTGGAAGTTACAATAGCGATCATTACCATTTTGGGCTGCCTGGGATTGTACCCAAGATACAGGAGGATCTTGAACAAGCCACGAATGAAGGCTTAGGAGACCCTGACTCAGCCAATACACAGTGGCGTAGGAATTCGTCTGGAAACACAGTGGTTCGTAGAAATGCTGCGGGATCGATACACATAATTCACGATGACTACGGGAGGGGAGAGCCAGAGAGCGATTCTGAATGTTATAAGGACATGGAGACCATGTCTGCAGGGCTGGACCAGGGGCCCTTCTTCCGCAAGGGCTTTGGATGCACAAAGAATCTGGTCGAGCAAGATCTGCCTATGGAATGGAGGGAAAAGAGGTACGAATTCTACAACGTCCTCTGGATTTGGAGAGACGGTGATGTTTTCTACCGCAAGGCTGCAGGACGAGTGACTAAGGAAGTCTGGGAGGAGAATTGTGGACCTCCACAGAAGATCATGCTTGGTTGAGCCTTTCAATACAAACGAGTACTTAGTCAATATGTCTTCTCCAAGCGCCTTTCGACGGCCGTGCAAATTGCAGAGGAGCAAGGCTGTGATGGTGATTCAGTGAAATGGACTACAGGATGCCCTTCAGTCGCGTCCCCATACACGCAATAACCATGCCCCTAAGCCCCCCCCCCCCCACACCCCCAGAAGAAAAGAAGAGAGAGAGAGAAGAAAAACTTAAAAAGTGAAAAACAGTGCCGAGATCTTTGTATGGTACAGTAGCGTTTTAAAAATGGAGAGGGATAAAAGAAAATATAGCCTGTGCAAATCACTGTGACCGCTGACTACCAGCCACAGCCGGTACTCCAACCATTTTAGCATGCCCCAGGTGCTGCTTCGCAAGCACCCCAGGGCCATCCAGAGCTTCTGGCATTTTTTTCAGCCCCGAAAGCTTGTAGACGACAACAATCCTATGTGCCAATGCGAAAATGAGATATCGTGCCACCACAGCTAGAGCATCCTGTGTTGAAATAAACAACCTGCTTGTACACACTAAAGTCCCAAAAACGATATGCAAGATCGTAAAAGTTAAAGTACACCAGGAGAGAACGGTATGCGGGAGAGCAATAGGTTTCCACAGGATGTCAAGTGCGACTTGAGCTCCACAAGCAGTGACTTCAGTCCTGAAGATACGATTCGCTTTCTGCCAAAGCCCCGTCGATTCTAGTTGCGATGCTTTTGCTTGGTCTTTGAGGCGCGTTCGAAGTGCGATAGCACCTAGGATGTGAGTACAAGCCGCCGTATATGTCCACACGTACACCGTGAACATTGAAGGACCAGTGAATGCACAGATAGTCCGATTTTCGAGCTCATAGGCCAGTTCGGTGACATTTACAACAGCTGCGAGGGCTATTGTATATTCCAATGCAGATATAGCGGTGGACCTGCATTGCCGGCCTGCACCTGCTGGCTGCTGTGATTGCCCACGTTCTTTCGAGCTTCGTAGCAGTATACCGAGCACCGGGTCCCAATATTCGAAACTTCGGAGTGGATTTGTACTCGGGCTCCCCACACTGAGAATGAGGCTGAGCAGAGGTCTTCGCAGGGAGAGGATTGATGTTTCTGCTGTGCTAGACCCGACTAAACCGAGTATTGTAGGCGCGAGGCCAAGCAAGACGGAGGCTGATTGCATTCCCATCTTGTCCGCTTCAACCATGTTACCGAGGACGCAGTTAGTGACGGCCATCGTTCTGTCGGGCCCGAATCCGGTCTCGGCGCCAGGTTCGACGTCGTCTTGGTATTCTTGGTATGGTACCGAGCAGTTGTCCCTCATGATGCGTGTAAGTTTGGCACTCACCTTTTGACGGCCAATTTTTGGATTCTTTCAAAGGCACCTCACTACACCTGAGCCTGACGGACTTCGAATTAGTTCTTGACGTAGGTGCTCGCGGCTTCCGGGACAGACACGCTGTTTTGCTGGAGTCTGTCATTACTGTGAAAGACAAAGGGGTGGACCTCGGCGATTTGGATATCCTCTCAGCTTTCGGTAGCCACCTGATGACCAAAGCAGGACTATGCAAACATTCTTCGAAGGTGGAGGCACAGGACCACACAGCAGATTCCTCATGCCCGAATGATCCTGGTGTCGCACAATCACGACAGGGTCTTCCGGTGAATGCAGCCAGCCTTACAAGCCTCGACTGTTGGGACGAGCTTCTTGACCCCCCGAACACTTCCAGGAGTATTTTTCGTGCAACCGGTAACTGGCAGGCGAGGCTTGCTGCCATGGCCGCCTGCGAGCATATGGGTCAGAGGGTTCGACTTCTCCGCAAGAGACCATGTCTGCAATGCATAGACGAAGGGGAAATAATTGATGATTTTGACGTCTTGATAGCGTGAGGCATAGTCGTCTGCTGAAATTTAGTCAAACAACTAGGCATTTCAGAGTCCGCAGATTGGAACACGACGAGCATGCGAGGTAGGGAGCACATGATAAGTGAGATGATTTGTCGGGGGAACTGGTGCATAGTCAGGGTTGTATCTGAGGAACTTTTCCGAAGAGTGGTGAATACGGCCAGTTGAAAGCAATGTTCTCAGGCACGCATCATACTACATCAGACTCTGCATGCCCGGGCCTATTATTGAATGTATGAAGAAGTACCTAGATACTTCACTACAAAGTTTGCTATAATATACAATGTTTTTTTCCGTTGAGAAGCCAGCCAACTTTGGCACATCGAATTGGTACCTAAGTATTCATGCAAGACACTTATCTCTGCACTTGATCAATTGTGTAAAACATTTTAGAAATCCAAGACGTCCTAAATCTAATAAAGAGCTTATAGTTTTGGAACTCTATTATTAATATAAATAAACCCCAATTGAATTGAGTTCAATTAAATCCAAACTTTGTAATTTTATCTACCTCCGTCTTTTCTCTTTGGGGTGCCTAGAGGATGCCAAGTTGGCCTCAGCGCATATCCAGGACCCGGTTTTCAAGTTGGGAAGAGCAGCATGGCAGTGTTTCAATTCGCTCGTCATTCTGCCTTGGCCACTCAATGATAAAAAAAAAGAAAATTACTTGTGAAGTAACCAAAACATCCTAAATCTTATTCAGTGCATTCACTTGTCATCACAAGGCTAACAGGCAGGAACAGACCGACCAAAAACACCAAAACACTTATTCCCACACCAGCCAAGCAGGTACTGGTGAAACCGGACCGCAAAGACCCCGAACAGCTTGTACACAGGCCAGTCGAAAAGGCAGGCGGAACCACCTAGCAAGATGCAAGCCGATCCAGGTTTGACTGCAACACAAGAGTCTGCCCCAGTCGATTGGGGGGATTTTGTAGGCTCTGACGAGGAAGACGAAGTGGAAGATGAGTCGGAGGACTCGCTGCAGTATCTCTACGGCATATACTATCCTGTGCGCATCGGAGACCTCTTCCACAGAAATCGATATCAAATCATTCACAAGCTCGGCCGCGGCGGGCTCTCCACAGTGTGGCTGGCGCATGACCGGCGAGATGAAAAGGACGTCGCCCTCAAGATCCTTAGCTCGTCTGAGAACGCTGCTAAGGAATACGAGATCCACGAAGCCATCAAGCAGAGGGTACAGAGTCGCTCTCGGCTTGTGTTGTCTCAGGACCACTTCACGCTGACCTGGGTGGACCGTTCCAAAACCGAGCGCAAGCATCATGTCCTGGTTCTCCCTCTGCACGGCCCGAGCCTTTTGACCCTCTTGCACACAAATAACAAGCCACTCTCCGAGCGCATGTCTGCCGCAAAGCAGATCCTACAAGCCGTTGCCAGCATACACAGCGCTGGGCTGGTTCATAGGGGTAAGCAAACTCATGATTCCACTTTACCTGCATTACTGACTATATTGTCAGATATCGTCCTTGGCAACGTCGTATGTGGTCTTAAGGTAGGCCTCGGGAAGAAGTCTGTAGAGGAGAGGTACCAGCTTCTCGGTCGGCCGCGTAAGGCAAAAGCACTTTGGGAGGAGGACCCTGAAACAGGCGAAGACGTGATCCTCGGGGAGCTGGTTGCACCAGCCACTTTTCCCCCTGCCTTGATCGGATCAGAGGCCTACCTCTGCGACTTTGGCATTCTTGTCCCAGCTGGCACCTCGGTGCCGAACACGCTTCAGTCACAGCCAGCGTATTGCGCCCCTGAGCTGTTCCACAACATGGATCCCAGCTTTGCGAGTGACGTATGGAGTTACATGGTCCTGTTCTTATGCCTGTACACGGAAAGATTAGTCTTTGCAATCGGACCGGGCTTTGCGGGCGTGCTCAACTCCATTGTCGATGGGGTGGGTTTGCTTCCGCAGGAGTGGGAGGGACACTACGAGGCTCACGACAAAGCAAAAGTCGAGGCGTCGTGGTACGGCAACGAACCTCCAGCGAAAAAGATGTTCAGTTCTTTTCTGGACGTGCATCGACCTGACATAAACGCGGCTGAGAAGGCACTCTTGCTTTCGATAATTCAACATGTCTTTCGTCCAAGGCCAGAAGATCGCATTACGGCCGTGGAACTTCTGGAAAGTGAAGATTTCAAGGCGCTGATGAGCATGTATGGAGTGCATTAGGGGATTCAGGCCATGAGGTTTCAAGAGTCATCATTTGTGCGAGAAGCCTGCAGCCTGCATTTACAAATCAATGGGACTTTAGATTTTCTTGCGTGCACTCCCGTAGCTTTCATCGGCTGCCAAACTGCCAGAATAATTGAGATTGTTCTGCGACGAAGTATGGATTGCCAAACGGGCCTAATCATGTTGTGAATAAACCATTCACTTTACTCCTCCGATTTGCGTTGATGAATTCTGGCTTACGACTGGTCTAAGATGCAGCCACTGGCACAGAGGTCAACTGAATTTTGTTGATAGACCGTTCTAATCCTGCAGAGCACACATCACAGTTATCCTTCAACCCCAAATGGTCTCAGACCGCGTCCAGCCGTGGAATTCCAGACCCAAACTGCCCAGATATGCAACTAACATGTGGAACTGAGAGGATGGATTTGGCCTCAAATAGCTGTTACTGACTCGACTTTAGTTTGGCAAGTATCACAATGATTAATATCGGGAAAAAGCATGTTGAACTTGCTCACAGCTATTAATATCGTAATTTTGCGGTGTCTTCCACTAGAGAAGCACTACAGCGGTCTCGGGTGCAGCTTTCGCACCCAACAGAAGGTGAAAAAGGGCGGCAAGCAGCACCAGCAAAACAAGCAGTGAATTATCGGACGCAGCCTCAAAATTTTGGTGTCTCCGAATCTTTCATGGGTTGGCAGGCCTTTCTGGCACCAATGCTGAAGACACGCCATCCGACACGGGACTCTTGCATCTAGTCTGTCCCCCGTGCTTTAAATATGTAGAATCTCCGTTTCCTTGCCAGTTCAGTGGGAATAGGGGGAGAGGAAGAGCTTCTGGATTTCTAAAAGACATGTGTCTCGAAGGCATCCATGAAAGCTCGTGATCTATGCTTAGCTCAGTATATGAGGAGATTACAGCATCGTGGCTCTGAGACCTTGCTTGATGTTGCCAACCACTCGACATAGTGCTAGGGACTTGGGGCGCCCTGAAGTCTGTGTGCTGCTTCTTGATTCTTGTCATCAATGTTCGTGGAATGTGATTCAATCTATCCAGACTTAATGGTTCCAATAACTCCCTCCTTAAGCACTGATCTATGTATCCTTAATTTAGCACAAACCAGTCTCCATTATCAATCTCATGGTAGTTGGGCCGCCTGCCATCAACTCCCCCGTTCTTCTCTGCCTCCATCTGGAGGCCCCAGTCCAGCGTGTTAAATACATCATATGTTGCCAACAACCAATGGACGACACCCCAGTAAAGCAACTTCGCATCGCCAGTCTGAACCCAATACTTCGGCTTCATCGGCCTCTCCAGCTCAAGGCCCCCCAGCACGCCGAACGTGTGCTGTCCCAACCGGGTGTAGTTGGTCTTGAGGCTATGAAGCAGGGCCAAGACTGTTGTATCTTCGTCCTGATCGAGGATGGCCACAAGCTTCTGGATGCTTGGCTCCTGAACCTTGATACCATGAGGGGCGTTCAGGACGATTTCGTGCTTTGTAGTGCCGTTGTCGGGATGCGACCAGACAAAAGCAGTGGCAAAGTTCACCATGTTGGCCGGCAGCCGGAAGATGTTGAGCCAGCGCGGCAGGACCGACGATCCGGGTTGCAGTGACTGAATGGATGGAGTATCAGGAGCTAGGTCCTGTTGTGCGTCTGTCACGGTCTCGAAGTGGTTCAGTGCCCGGATGCCCGCCGCAGCTTTCGGGGTTGCTATCACTGGGATGCTGCCCCGGAAAGTCCTGAGTGTGTCATCGTGCTTGTGATCGTCGGCTTCTTGGCATATTGCGATGAGGTCTATGGCATTGTCGCTGCTAGTTGGAGCTGTTGAGGTGCGTCCAGCGTCCCGGGCTAGTTCTTCGATCTCGCGGGCGATAGCTTCTACATCGCTGCCGCTCTTCGCAGCGGGAGCGTGCGGAAGGACAACTTGGAATAAACGGGGACCGAGTGTAATCGCCGGGCCAGTTAGCCAAGGATCGGAGACGATGTGGAAGTACGCCTTTCCGTTGGCCTGCTGTCTCTCCTGTTCTGGAAGTGGGAAGGACACCAGCCAGGAATTGTCGCCGTTTAAGTTTGTCAATATGGGTCGTAACTTGCTCCCGGTATTGGAGAAGTGGTCCTGCAGCGATTTGGACCTTGTGGAAGCCATCATGCGAACTTCCTTGTGCTGTCTTTCTGGCTCCGAGGCGAAGTTTGAATGGTCAAGCGCTGGCTGTGAATAAGTAGGACTTGAGTTGTCGTGGAGTGGTGAATGGTGCTCCAAGGTATGTCGTTGTGATAAGCGTTTGCAGCGAACTCATATATAATTCAAGCAGCATTACAGCCCATCCTTCGTGGCTGTCAGTTGGTTTCAGCGCTGACGACCAACGACAGCCTACACGAGCTTGACCAATGGTACTTCTGTCAAACCGTTGGGATCAGCGTGTCTAACGCTGGACTATTCCTAACCAGCTCTAGTGTTATCCAATGTCACAGCAGGATTGGGACTAACATGGGCAGTAAACAGTTGCCTGGTGTTGCTCAGTCCAATTGAATGTGTGTCTGTGCGTTGGTGCTCTTGGCTTTGGGTGTCCAAGGGATGGCTAAGTGCTCTTAGCGCTTACAGGACTCAAAAGACCAATTTTGAACTGAGAACTTGCCTTGGCGCTGAATGTCGGATCCGGCACTGAACCGGACCTTCAACGTCAAAGCCGGTGCAGCCCTGGAAGTCTTTTGGTCAACCAGAGGTGGCGGTGTTGATTCATTATTACCCTGTACTGTAAAACCAGCAAACAGTTCCGTTACCGCATCTCCGAAACCTTCCGCCCATAGTCGACTTCAATGCAAAGCAGTGAATATATCAACACCAACGTCACATCCGGCGTTTACTGAAACTGAAATCCCTGGGAAGCCGATCTTCAACATCTGTCTCAACACGCGGAAGACGCGCAGGTGTCTTCATCGTGTGGCCGCGAGAGGGGGGGGGGGGTGAGGGGACGCTTTGCCAGCCTTGTCCTTCGTTAGCGACAGCCCCCTGACGACATTGTCCGTTCAAGTGCCCAGATGGCCAAGACGCTGGCTTCATGTGGGAAGAGACGTTTGAGTCCACCCATAACTTCCAATGGCAATACTGAGGTATATGATCCAGAATTCTATTTAGTGCAAATTCCTTACGAGAGAACATCAAGAGCTCCCTGGCTCGTCAAGGTAATAAGAAATACTATCCTTTGTAAGGCGCTCGAGCTACACCCTCGAGGAGCGCCTTGAGTCGCAGCGCGACTCTTTTCGAGTGGAACCTCGAGAAGGGTAGATATCCCACCATGATCCACAGGTTTGGCACACCAGACTCCTTATATGCCGATTTTAGTTCGCCCTCCTCGTCAATACCCCAAATGGGTCCACATCGGTCCGCAACAGCATCACCAAGGGCATGCCGTACGGAATCGATGGTGTTGGAGAAACCAGTGGCAAATACGACAAGGTCGTAATGTTCCTCACGGCCGCCCGAAAGGACGACCTTATCCTTGGTGAACTTCTCAATATGACCTTGTGCCATCTTGATCTTGCCGTTGATGATCTGCTCACACGCACCGGCCTCAAAATAGAAGCCACCGTTCCGGGTTGAGCCGAGAGTGGCGTTTCCAGTACCCCGTTGTCCCCGATAGGTCTTGAAGCCTTTTGCATGGAGGCCGTCGAGAAGGCCCTTATCAAGACGCTCCAGGACCTCAGCGTTCCGCCTGCCGAGTTCCTCGCCCGGGCCGGTGGGCGTAGCGAAGGCCACACGGTCGGCCTCCTCAATATCTGGCCTCTTTCCGTTCTTGGGTTCGTAGCCGCCGATGGCCCGAGGTACGGAGTGAGTTAAGGACATGACATAAGTCGGAGACCGCTGTAGGAGGGTGACGTCGATGTCTCGTCGAGCACAGTCGTAGGCGGTATCCATGCCAGAGGACGAGGTTCCAACGACAAGGACCCGCTTGCCAACCCACTCACGAGATGAGTCGTGGGTAGTTGAGTGACGGTAGACACCGCCCCTCCATTCGGTCATGCCGGGAATGACGGGGGTGGTTGGGACTCCACAGAGGGAAGTAGCCATAACAAGATGCTTAGGCTTGAGGGTTCGAGTCTCCTTACCACCCTTGTTGATTGTTATGGTCCAGCTGCCAGACGGACCTCCATCTTGGTCGGCTTGGACGACTGTAGAGCTGGTCCAGATGTTGAGTTCCAGGGCGGATGCGTACCATTCCATGAAGAGACCCATCTTTTGAGCCGGAGTGTAGGTCGGCCACTGTTCGGGATAGGGGAAGTATGGAAAGTGGTCGGCCCAATGAGGGAAGTGGAGAGAGAGATATTCGTAGCGCTTCCTCCAGATTTCGCCAATAATGTCGGATTTCTCGACAATCAGGGCAGGGACTCCCAGGGCCTTGAGGTGGGCGGCTACCATCAAACCGCTGTCGTGACGTGGTCAGCGTGAGCACTTAATGGGTTTTCCGTCAATATGGAAAGGAAGTGCACAACTCACTTTTGACCACCACCGACAATTACAACGTCTGGTACAACCTCATCATCATCCTTCTCTCGTTGCTTCTCCCAGCTTATGGGACCGATTTGATGACCATCTCTGGGCCCGACTGGTGGGAACTGGAGCAGACCCTCCATGACCGTGTGCACAGTCCACAGGCGCCAGCCCTCGATGGTCTGAACGGCGTGGATAACCGCATGGGAGTTGGCCACCTCGGTGTCGAAAGACACCGCGAACTGTAGGTATGAAAGGTCTGGGTAGGGCCTCTGAATGTTTGGAAGGGGGGTTATGAATTGGAAGTTCTTGGCGTGTGTAGTTGGGAGCAGATCTTGCGCGGCTTTGGCGATGTTCTCGCGGAAGTTAAAGGTTCGGTAGTCCCATGTGAAGGTGAGCTTGTCACGCCAGACTCCTGGATACATATTAGCCACGGGTAGAAAAGGTGCGTTGGAGGGGATCGCAGGTGACTGACCGTGTTCAATGAAGAGATCCGCGAAGTCCTGGGGTCTGCCGTTGCCCAGGATATCTGAAAGCTGAGCTACAAGGTCCTCGGCGACCTTGGTGGCATCGACATCATTCGCAATGGCAACACTAAGAGTGTCGTGGGTGGGAAGGCTGTGGTTGTATTGGAAGTCGTACATGTAATCATCGGAAAGTGGCGATGGGGAGTGCTGGACTTGGACCTTGCCGTCAACAACCTTGGCCTCAAGACCGTTAAGGCTCTTGCTGGCGGCTTGGGCCTTGAGGTCACTGATCTGCGCACTGACGGCGTGGGTGGGAGAATCGAAGACAGCTGTGGGAGCCATGATGGATAGATTACCGCCTCTGAAGCTTGTGAGGAGAAGATGTTCTGCTCAAGGCTGTGGTTATGATGCAACCTTGAGCTCGGGGTGGGTGATTTATGTCCCTTACTCCTCCCGGGGGTGGCAGGCAGACAGAAACCCCTCCATATGTTTGCACATCGCGGAAATAGGCCAGAAATACAAGTTTTCGGAAAACTGCGACGCTTGATCAGGCGAGTCTCGCATCCATGGCCCCGGGGCGTGGATACTCAATGATGAGGGAGAAGTTCCATCCGCCCGGTGTGAGCAACGGGGAATCAACGCTAGTTCGAACGAATCTCGACAGCATGTAGCTTGGAATGTGCCTAGGTACGTATCCGGGGATGTAACTCGCGATGTACCAAGTACACAGGTGGGTGCCTTCGTCAGCCTTGCTTGGGCTGGGGATCTTGGCACATGGATCTCTCATTACAGCTCTACGTCAGCCGCAGTTCTTCACTTCACAATGCCACGAAGCATGCATGAACGATGCCGCGAACTGTTGCTGTAGCGGCAGTAGGGAAACCCCCATAGAAGGTATCATACCGGCGAACACCTTCTCAAAAAGAAACACGAAGGAAAGAAGTCCCGGATGAGCCCTTGTCCTGCGCAGCAGGAACAGCACCTTTTCTGGCGAAAGCTGCAGTTTTGTCCGGCTGAGCTGTGATTCTTTCCGGCCAAGATGCAACTTTTCCCGTGGAAACTGCAACTCTCTCCGGCTGAACTGCAGGGTTCGTGATTTAGGTGGGCCGGCATTGAGTCGGCCAAACTTGTGGGGAATATGAATCTATCGGGTCTTCGAGGTCATAACAGCGGCCCCGTTCGAAATCTGGGGAATCCGGGGCCCCAGAGTGCTATGGCCACCCCCAAGAACAGCCTAGTCCAACCTCGTCCAAGGCCCAGGTTGGAAGCGTGGCCAAGGCTACGCAGAAAACACGTTATATACTGGGATCAATCTCGTTTGCCAGCCTCTGTGAGAAGCCAAACTCAACCTGAAAGATTCTCCTTCCTTCCACACTTGTGTCCCGCAAAACCAGACTGCAGTATTGTTTCAGAGGGTAACATCAATCCAACATGGACGGAAAAGATTCGAAGGACGTTGAGGTGCCATCCCATATTGAGGATGTTGTCGCCTGCCCGCCCCAAACCGGCACCCTCATTGTGAGCATAAAACCATTTTCACCTCAGCAATCCACTTTGGCTCGTGTCAAGCGTTGACTGATGACAATCGTACGATTAGGACGAGAACCTGGTGCGAGCCGAGAACGAAGACAAGATTACTCCCTACTTCGTATTCCTCATCTCCGTCGCTGCTATCGCCGGATTCCTCTTCGGTTATGACACTGCCATTGTTGGTTCGGCCCTGCCAATGGTAGGGTCCGACCTGGGCCACATCCTCAACGCACAGGAGCAAGAAATAATCACAGCCGGTACCACCATCGGTGCCATATTCGGCGCCCTGATACTCGGAGGCATGGCCGACAAGCTCGGCAGGAAATGGTCGATGGCCATCGCAGACATTGCGTTAGTCTTGATATTACTCCATTGTTACGTGTCAAACAAGAACGGAAAGAAGGCTGACAAGTCATCAAAAGCTTCACAATTGGAGCCGTGATAATCGCAGCATCGTACTCGGTCGCCCAGATGATTGTCGGCCGTATCATCCTCGGTGTCGGTGTCGGCGGAGCTGCCGTCATCGGGCCCCTTTACATCGCCGAGCTGGCTCCAACTGCCGTGCGAGGCCGGTGCATTGGCACCAATGCCTTCTTTATCCCCTTTGGCCAGGTCGTCGCCAGCGCCCTGGGAGCAGCCTTCCAGGCCAAGGTCCCTTACCACATTGGATGGCGATTGCTCTGTGAGTCTCTTTCACCCAGTACTTCGAACCTACAGCCGTGCTCGTGCTAATACTTGACCCAGTCGCGCTTGGAGTCATTCCCTCCCTCATTCAACTTTGCCTCATGCACTTCCTTCCCGAATCCCCTCGAGTCCTCATTCTCCGCGGTCAAGAAAACAAAGCTAGGGAAGCCCTGCGAAATATCTATAAAGGAGCCACGGACGAGGTCATCGAGTTCAAGCTCAATGTTGTGACACACTATGTCGATGCCACCACTGCTCTGCAGCGTCAATATACTGTCCGCGAGCGAGCCATGATCTATTGGACCAACAAGCCCTACCGTCGAGCTATCATTGCCGTTTCTGCTGTCCAGGCATTCGGTCAGCTTACTGGTTTCAATACTCTGCTCTACTACTCGTCCACCATCTTTGGTCTCCTCGGTCTCAAGAACTCTGCCGCCGCCGGTCTTATCCCTGCCTCGGGTAATGCCATCTTTCTCTTCATCGGTATGACTGTTGTCGACCGATTTGGAAGACGAAAGCTGCTGGTAACCATTATTCCTGGCATGATTATTGGTCTTTTCTGGGCAATGATCTCGTTTTACTTCCTCACCAAGGACACGGATGGACAGCTCGACTCCAACCATCAATACAACTCCGCACTCGTTGGTTCAGTCCTCGGTGCCATTGTCCTATTTACCTGTTCTTTCGGTCTTACATATTCGCATATTGTCTGGTACCAATCTGAGTTCCTCGCCCTTGAGATCCGGGCTGCTGGTTCCGCCATCGCCACAACCGCGTGCTGGATCGCCAACCTGGTCGTGTCTGTTGCCTACCTCTCCCAGCTGGAGTCGCTCACTGCCGCTGGAACCTATGGCTTCTACCTGGCCCTAATCATAGTTGGCTACATCTTTGTCTTCTTCTGCTATCCCGAAACGAAGGGGTTGTCCATCGACGAGACATCCGCCATTTTTCAGCATGGCTTCGGCGTCAAGACTGCCGATGCCATGTTGCGCGAGAAGATCGCGTTTCGGAAACGCCTCAATGCCGCGAATCCTTCGTCGCCTGATGGTGGGGTCTCTGCTTGAATAATTAAATGGTTTCAGTGATGTGCGACCTCACATTGTGCGAGAACCGTGGAGAGCAATCGGCCGGGAGGATCATTTGAATAAGTAGCCTTTGAATAGATGAATACATAGACCACGGACACGCTGCTTTGGTCATCCTTAGTCTCGCCGCGTTAAATACATTTGTCCACAGACCCATTCCAGAGTAGACTCCTTGAATCTCATAGCTTTCAAGCATCTGCCAATTTTCATGCTTTGAAGAAATAATCACGCCGACATACGCCCCAAGACGAGCCACGAATTGCTTGGTCTCCGAGGCTTCTTTGATGTGCACCTCGTCTGTGTTATTTTGCCTTAATTACACAGCTTCAGACGATAATTCTTGACTTTTTGAAGATCCGCTATCTTTTTAGAACCATGGACGGTCTGCGTGTACGGACATGGTTTGCCACAGGATCTCATAATGGTTACATCAATTTTGCGGCGATTCTCCAGACAGAATTGTATGTATGCAAAACATAGAATTGAAACTTTAAACGTTAAATGCCTCCGGAATGTTTTCCAACGACCCGCCAAACCGTCCCCTCTCAACTCCAGTGAACCCCAGACCTTTGACCACGAAGAGGCTGCCGCCATGAAAGCGGTCAGGCAGAATCTCACCATTGTAATCTGATGCAGCGGTAGTGACATAGAGCTGGTCGTTGTTCTCGCCTAGACAGAGATTCAGTCAGATGCCTGTCCCAACGCAAGATGATACGGCTAGGATGGACCTCACCGCCAAAAATGCAACAGGTCATGTGCCAGGCCGTTGGGAAGTCGATGATGACGGAAACCTCGCCGGTCTCTGTCAGACGAAGAACCTTTCCTGCCTGCCAGCGGCACGTCCAGATACCACCATCCGTATCCTGGCACATGCCGTCTGGCTCTCCGTAGTCCTGGAGGCTAGAAAGCACCTGCCGGTTTTCCATCTTGCCTGAACACTTTGTCACGGCCCCAGTCAGCTTTCCATTCACGAGGTTGGAGACGATTGTTCAGCTCACCAAATCGTAGTCAAATGTGACAATTTCCTTGACCCAGCTGTCCGTGAAATACCTAGAAGCAACATGTTATCAGCTGAGGACAGCCCGGAGGGAGATCCCCAATGAAGCAAGAAGACCACAAACATTTTCTTGCCGTCTTTGCTCCATCCCATGCCATTTGTACAAGTAACGCCCTCCTGCACCAGCGGTGCCTTCAAGCCACCCCCAGAGGCTCCTGAGAGTGCGTACATCTTCCCAAACTTGGATCCATGCTCGAATCCCATGGTACCAGCTATAAAGCGCCCCTTGGGATCCACCGACCCATCGTTGAATCGTTTTTCATTCGAGGAGAGCGTGACCGGGATGGGAATCCGCTTGAGGGATTGTCGGGACCCGGTCGGCGGGAACGGGATACTGGACGAAGGGATGAAGGCGAAGAAGTCGTCGGCGACGGATATGAGCTAGCACGACGGGCCGGGACAGAGTCAGATGGTGCGAGTCCTCGGTAGGTCGAGTGCTGGGAAAGTGCTCACCCCTTGACCCTTCTCCAGCAATGCTATCGCCGTGATCTTATGGTCGAATACTTCGTAACCGATCGTCCCAGATGAGGGCTCGTATGTGTAGAGCTTTTTCTGGTCGATGTCGACGAAGTAGAGTCGTTTCGAGCGTGAGTCCTATTAAATATCAGAATGTGCATGAGTGGCCTTCTTGGTGTCGGATATACAAACCCATACACAACCTACACTCTTTGTTAGCTACTATGGGCTTCTATGTGGGACCATGGTTTCAAGGCTATACCTTCTCCAAGGGTGTTGCCCAGCTCGAATAGAGGCTTGTCGACTGTGTAGGTCTTCACCATGATCATGACTTCTCTGTGGAGGATATGGGTATCAGGACCAACTGAATCTCGGGTAGAACACCTGTTATCTGCCTTCGGGGACGACAGATCACTGATTGAATGCTACAGGTCGGCGCGGCATCCGGAAAGGCTTACGTAGCATCTGCAAAACCCACAGATGAGTGTTTCTGACAAAGGGCTACGTCATGCTTTATCAGTCGACCCCTACACATACGATGACGAAAACGGATGGTTTATTTACCACCGAATTCCCTCTGTAAGCTGTGGGGAGTCACGGTCTTCGGGTTATCCAGCTGTATCCGGCCGTATGTACTGCATACTTACTTTCACCTAGTCTGAGTTTAAGGGGCAGGTGCCGGCGATCTTCCTACATAGTGCTGGTGGAACTGCCAGGTTGACTGTGGGAGACAGAATGCAATGGAAGTTGGCTGACATGTAATGTTGGACGCGATGCGCGGAATAACATACCTCACCCGTGTGCCCCAGGCAACAAGTGACGCATCCCAGTCCGCAGATCCTCGTTCCGAGGGAGGGACAGGGCATGCCCGGAACTCTTTGCCTCGAGGAGACCGCGCGAGTTATACAATGATGCGATAAAATGGGAGTGCGAGTCGTGCTTGGTCTGCAATGGCGGCGAAAGTTGCTGCCCAGGCTGTGGTAATGCTTGCCAAGGATGTGTCCGGTCAACGCATTGGGTAAGTCGATACACACGACGTAAAGGGAGTTTTAATGCACGTAAAGGGGGTTTCAATGCAGCTGTACGATTTCTCCCGTGACGAACTTGCAGACTCGCGAAGCGGACATGATGAGATAGCAAATAACTTGGAAAGTAAGACATGCGGGGCCCATAAGAAAACTGACGGCAAGATAATCACCAGTAACTTCGAGATTCTTTCCGCTTTGCGCGTCATGCGCCGCTCCGTGCAAGTTGAGCTCCGGCGCGGCCATCCTGCTCCTGACCCGCTGAGCGACGTGTCGTTGAAAGTTGCTGATGGGATGCCGGTGCAGGGAAGCCCGGCGAGAGTTACGATTCCAACAAGAAAGGGAATGTGGTGTCCGGCTGACCGGCGAACATTACCAGAAAACACTGGGTGTGCCACTCTGGGTAGCGAAAACGCGGGCCTACATGAGGCTGTCTCGCTAAGAATAGCATTGTGGATATACCTTTTTCCCCCGGGTGCCCACCATCTCCTACTCCACATGTTCCCCCAACTCCTCGAACTCCACGTCCCCCGCAATCCCGGTCACTGGCAGCCGTGATTCTTGTGGGGGTTCCGTGCCCCGATTGCTGGATAATAGCTCACTTTGCATATGTGCAAACGTTCCACTGTAAGCTTCCTCGTCTCGTCCGCACCATATAGCTAAGTACATTGCACTGTCTTTCAAGCTATTATTCTCTACTTTTTTCCCTATTCTCCATTCACTTGCTTCTCCCAGCCAACTCTTCCTCGAAAAAACCAACAGAAAGAAGACAAACCAGCATTGATCGCATCATCACAATGAAGCTCGACGGCAAGGGTAAGTTATTACATGTGTAGCCACCTGGGCAATCCAGCTGTATGCTCACACCAACCAGCTTTCATCATTACGGGTGGCTGTGGATCAATCGGCGGCACCACCGCCAGGGCCATCATTGCCAAGGGTGGAATTACTGTGGTAAGTTGGGATCTCTTGTGTCCTACGAGATGCGCAGGAATTATGCTGACGATGAAGCCTTGACAGATTTTTGACGTGCTCCCCCAAGAAGCCGGCGAGGCCAAAGTGAAAGAGTACCACCCTACAAACGCACACTACTTCAAAACCGACATTTCCGACATCGATGCGCTCAGCGCCTCCGCCAAGGCGGCCCTCCAGGTCATCCCCAAGGGCAGCCTGGCCGGTGGCGTTCACTGCGCCGCCATTGCCCCATCCCGGACATGGTCCAACAAGCTGGTCGACTCTGCGAAGGTGAGTAACCCCGACGTTTTAAACCTTTGTCGCAATTTGTTTGACAATAAGTTAGGACTTCGCCAAGGTGCTTCACATGAATGCGTACGGCACCTTCGCCGTCGACTCCGTCATCGCAGATGCCATTAACAGCCAGTACCCCGACGAAGGACCTTTTGGTCCCCGAACCACTGAGGAGAGGGGCTGCATTATCAACATTGCCTCTGCTGTCGCCAACCCAGTTCCCGCACGTTGCTTCACATACGGCCCGACCAAGAGTAAGATCTGCCCTATAATTGAACTAGCTCCGATTCGAGGCTGACCCTATCAAAGCCTGTGTGCTTGGCATTACCGGTGGCATGGCTGATTTCCTCGGCCCCTACGGCATCCGTGTGAACTCCGTCTCCCCTGCCGTCGTCGCGTCCGCGCTTATGGGCGACCGCCTCGTAAGTACAGTACGAGATCCTGAGAAGATCTATATGCACCTCGCTCACACAGCACAGCCATACTTCAACGCCGAGCTCGACGCTGCGGCCATCTTTCCCCGTCGGACTTCAGAAGCATCCGAGGTCGCATCAGGCATCGTCTTTCTCCTTGAAAATTCTATGATGAACGACTTTGAGCTGCGGATCGACGGTGGCTGGAGAGGTTGCTCCAACTGGGCCGGTCCCAAGGATCCCCGAGCCAATGCCCCTGCCCTCGAGTAAGCGAGTGTATGACGGAAGAAGGCAAATAGAGTCAGTGTAGCTACAAAACAAATAGAATTGATGAAATTTGCAGAATAGTTTCCGCCCCTTGTTACTATCGTCCATGTCTGTTATTATGCAACTTCCGTCACGAAATGTAATTTTGCTGTAATCTTCATGCCTCCATCTCTCGCGTCGCTTTTGTGAAGACCTCCTGCACTCCCAACCCGCAACATTCTCTTTTGGGGAAAACAACAACCCTGGCTCAAAACCCCACAACATGCAAGGAAATGTCGCCTCTGAAATACGGTAGCCGTTCTTTCATGTGTGAAGGCCGGGCGAGATGTAGTTGTCAAATGCATCGTCTGCACTTGCAAATGAAGTTCGACTGTCGCTATCAATCTTTCCATTCACAGGCAAAGTTGGACTTTGAGATCGACCAGCATATTTGGGACTGGTGAAGTGGATACTGAGCCCTGCAACAATACCACGGCATGTTGATAACAATTAAACAGGAAGATTTCAGTTGTAAGAAGGTAGTTATCCTTTAACTGTCTTTTGACACTATCGGATCTATTGTGAGCCTCACTACAGGTTCCAACGGGAATAATCTCCAATCCATGGTCTATGGTATATGCACAATGTATTTCCGTTCCTCTCAGCTCTGGCCTCTCAGATATTCTTGACAGCCTCAATCAGAAGTTGTCGAGACTTCGCACCAGCATTTGCATACACCACAGGGACATCATCTCCAGTCTCCATAGACAGTGACTCGAATGGTTCGAACATCAACGGCCCTATATAATAGATCAGTAAAGAAAACTTAGTCTACTGCTCGAGTGACGATGTTGAGAATAGATATCACTGAGACGAATTAGACACCTACCGTCGAAGCCGGTATCAAGGATCGCCCTGAGCGCCTCAGCAACCCTAGCAGCTCCCTTGTCGCTGCCCCTCCCGGCGTCGCTACCGACCTCCGGCAGACACCGACCGCAGGTGGCCCATACGAAAGTATCACCGCGCGGCGAGTTGGCCTGGACCCGCCACTCGTCGAACCGCGACCCCTTTCCGAGAGCCTTGGTTGGCGGAACCACGTCGGCGAGCTCGACGTAAAAGATCTTGTCGGCGGGGACGGCCCGGAGGCGGCCCAGCATGGCCTGGAAGTCCTCCTCGCTCCATATCTTGGGTGCGAGGACGTCCCAACCGTAGCCTGGGCCGAATGGGAAATGGGCTGTATCTAGACATAGACCGAGGTTGGGGTGGTTCTTTGTGCAGATGATGGTCAGTCAAAGTTGAGTCCTCCAAGAATCATGAAAGACGGCTACGAAAGGCAGAAAACATACTCCTTCTTGGACTAGCTTCCAAGTGTGCTCCCAGGATACAATTCTGGTACCGAAGGACCACGACTCGTAGGCGATCTTGACTGGTGGCTTTTGAGCAGCTCCTAGCTCGGCGAGCCATCGCAAGTCCTCTGCGACCTTGACATCCTCAAAGTCGGCGGGGAGGTGGTCGTTGGACCCAACCTGACACAATCAGCTGAGATGAACAAAAGGAAAACCATAGGGTCGTTAGTGCCGCTCACCTGGATTTGCTCAACCCCGAGCTTGGCACAGAGAGGCAACCATTTCTCGGCCTTTGCTCGGGACCACTGGGCACGCTTCGTACCCTTTGCCCAACCCTCGAACTGGTTGAGTGGCTGGAGCATCAGGATGGTGATGCCGTAGGCCTTGGCCAGCTCTATGACCTTGGGGGCGTACGAATACAGGGCCTCCCAGAGCTCGGTATCAGATGGGTCGGGCTCCCCAGCATCTGCCCATTCGACCGGTGCTGTTGAGGGGGGACTGCCATAACTGTCAGCACGGGTCGGAGAGCAAAGAATTGGTCATTGCATCTTTGCACTCACAGATTGGGATTTTGTTGCCGTACCCATTCAATAAAACCACCCATGCCCAGCTCTGTGTACTTGAAGTCAGCATGCTGTAGTGCATGAAATTTGTCTTCGAGTGTGTGCTGCGGTTGCATGCTCAGCGATGCCGTCGCGAAGCCCCACCGAAATGAAGCTATGTCAACCATGTTGAGAAAGATGGGATTGTGATGACGTGTTAGGAAGTATGATTGTTGGTTAATGGTAGTAAGATGAGGACTGCCGGGCAAAGCTGAATGAGGGCACAGTAAGGTTGTTGAACATCTATATAAACATCTGTCAACGAAGGTAAAACTGGCCGAGACTGTTAACACGCTCTTTCTGGACATGAGCGGTTCCGGTAATGCGTCATGTAAGTCGCGCATGCAAGTAAGCGATAGAATGCATATTCTTGAACAGGGGCCGGCCGGAATTGCCTTACTCCAAAAAGATGTGGACCCTGGTCGCCCTGCTGCTTTCCACGACGGCTTTCTACAGCAAGTCTGCCCGGCCATTACCCCACACAAGCATGAACATGGTACGGGCATTGCCTTCCTCTCCTGGTTGTACGGGAATAGAGAGTATCTCGGCGGCTTTCATGTTGAGTGGAGGCATTTACATTGGGTGCACCATTGATGCAACGGAGGCGTGGAGGACATTAAGCCCTGGGATGACTGGGTACCCTCTGTCCCGCTTCCCGGAATCCTGAAAGTCCAAATCTCACATGCCTCATTGGGCACACCCCTACAAATCAACACGCACACACCTAGGAGGATAAATGGAGACGTAGCCAGCGATTCTCAGTGGTATCTTCAGGAAATTTGACTCAAGAAAGCAGCAGTGAGCTGAGCTAAGCAAACAGAATTTATTGTAGCTACTGAAGAATGCGAAACGGAAAGGCCAAAATGCCTGCTATCTAAAAGCTTTATAAGGCTATATACTCCACGGAGAACGCGGTGACTCCAAAGGCCAGTGAACGCCAGTATTCACAGTCCCACCAATTGATTTGTCGATTTCCTTTCCTTCGCCTTTCAAGCGTCGCAAGATCGGCTGGGAAGAAACGACACCGATATCACACGTACCAGGATAGTTGACGTGAATGATCCTCTTACTTCCAACGAAACTTGGAATTGTAAGACCGAGTTTAGAAGTTCAGATACTCGGGAGGTACAGTAGGGAAGACATCTACACCATCCTGGATGGCCACTGACATGCCACCGTCAAAGTGCGATGAGATGTGACAATGCAGGAACCACGCCCCCGGGTCGTTGCTGTAGTACCTGACCGCCAGCCAGGCTGAATTATTGACCGTGGCGGCCGTGGCGAACGTGTCCCTCCTGGGGGGAGTGGCGAAGTTGAAGCTCGCCGGTTCGGCCACCATCGCCTCGGCCACAGTTGCGTAGGGGAAGGGCCCGGTGCCAGACCCGATCAAGAACATCTTGCCTCCGTGCTTGTGCATCGGGTGTTGTGGCTGAGGAAAGGTCGCGGTGACGAACACGAGGTCGACCCAGGTGTTGTTCCGCGTGGATATGGTCACGTTGTTGCTGATGTAAGGCTGTGGGTTGAAGAGAAGAGGGGCGTCCATCTGGTGTGTCAGGGGGTAAATCGTGTTGTTCAGAGCCCAGAGGTACGTCTGCCCAGCCACGATCATGCTGAGAACGAAAGTTTGGTCGGCGGTCTGGGGGATCGTTACGGCTGGGAAGGCTCGCATCTGTCTCGACGAGAAGAACCTGACAGTCGATGTGGTATTGGCTCCGATGTCGTTGATATATGCTACGGATGGCGTGTTTGGGGCTGGCTGGCCGGCCTCGTGGTATGAAAGAATGGCATAGTTGCTGATAGACTGCGACGCCCCGATCGAGGAGACTCTAATGTTGAAGTTGCCGAAATCTTGCAGTCTGATCAGAACGGAAAATCGCGCCCCGTTCTGGATTGGGATGGCGTCCACAGGTATCGGCTCGACAAACGCTCCGTCGACGGCGTAGACCCACATCGGGTGGCTGTCGATTGAGAACATGATGGCGAGCACCCCAAACGTAGCAATGAGATCCAGCGCCAGCCACTGCTCGCCATCCCCGAGCTTGACGACATCGATGACCTCCCGAGAACCTGTCGTAGGAGTACAAACGTCGTACACATCGCTTGGCAAGGCTGAGTAATCTTTCACCACCTGGGGTGCCTGGAGAGCGATTGTTCTCGCAGGAAGGCATCTATAATGTGTGTCAGATCACTGGTTGGTGCGGAGTGGATTCTCAATGGGGAGGGTACCCTTTCGCAGTGAGGCCCGTGGCATTGACCAACGACAATCCGAGTCTCTGTGACGGCATGATGACCGATTGTAACTCCGCCGGGCTGTAACAGCGGACGTTTCCTTTCCCGTTGAATAACAATGAGTCGTAGCACAAGTCGACGATGCCGGATCTTGTGACAAAGTCGAGCCGTTGCTCGCCAGTATATTTACTCCAATCAGATAGCATGAGTGGGCGCACATTATCAACAGCCCTTTGGATGGCACTCAGCGTGTTGGGGTCGCTCGATATGAGACTGAATGGTGTTGGCTGGTCTTTGGAAGGGTGTATCACGATAGGACCGAAGAAACCATCATCGATTTGAGACGTCTGATGTGAGTGATACCAGTATGAACCGTACTGAGTTGCTGTCCATTTGTAGACGAACCTTTCACCAGGCCGAACACCTCGCTGAGAGATCCCGGGTACGCCATCGGACCAAGGAGTACGAAGTTGTTCAATTCCTGCACGGTATGGTCAGCCTGCACCAATTCCACTGGCTGAGGACGCACGGGCAGAAACCCACCATGGAAATGAATGGTCGTATTGAATGGAGAGTTGTTTTGGTAATATATCTCGACGCATTCACCCTGATTGATCTCAAGTTTCGGAGCTGGGAATTGATCATTGATCAAGAATATGTTTCGAGCGTTTCCATCTGGTGCACGTGTCGCCCAGGTCGACGTCAAATAGAATAGACGACAGCCCGAAGGCCCTGGCGGTCCTGGAGGTCCTGGAGGTCCTGGCGGACCCGGTGGGCCTGAGGGACCTGACGGACCTGACGGACCTGAGGGACCTGATGGAATCGATGGACCTGACGGACCATATGGACCTTGGTTCCAGTTTGGCCCTGTGTCTCCAAAGCAAGGCAGGCCATCGGGACCCATGCCATATCCGCCGGACCCTGAAGTTAAATCGGCTGGGTTGGTTGGAGGACACGCCAAACATTTCTCGATACCAGCTGGCCATTCACACTCCATCTCCCCGAATGCCAGAGTGGTTTTCCATAACAGAGGAAGGCAAAGAGCAATTCTCTGCAGAGAGAATGGATTCTTCATACTGGCCATGTTGGCCAGAATGATGGTGAAAGCGAAATGGAAACCGGTAAGTGACCTCAGGCGAGAAAGCTTGCCGGGCGGAAGACACTACACGGAGCAATCAGGACGAGGCAGAACCAGCATTCCATGAAACAGCGAAAAGTGGGAATTCGAACAATACGCATCCCTCTATATATGCTGCCAAAGGCGAAAATGCGAGAAGGGAGGGGCTTAAAGCTACATCTCATGAGATCGGCGTTGTTAATCTGGTGACTTGAATCCAGATTATTTTCGATTACCAGACCACTCGGATCAAAATGCACGGCAATCTCCCTGCCATTGGAAACTAGAGTGCTGGAGTCGAATTGAGATCATCATCGCTAGAGAAGATCGTAGGATAAAAGCACAAGTCACGAATGCAGCCGAAACCGTCTGGAGACTAGTCAGACAGGCTTTAACTAGTTGTGCTATAGAGGATGTTTATCTAGGTATGATGTCTCGGAACAGGAACGCGCCAGCCGTTCCCGCTGAGTCGTGTCGTGTTCACCCCAACGTGCGTACCTAGTATCTTTGCGAGTTACACCATATTTTTGAATAATTGATTGTGAGAGGGACCTGGAAATGGATGAACAGGAGTCATTGGGATTTCAACAATGCAGCTTTCATATTATGCTATATCGTGTCAGAAAGGATTATACGTCTAACATTACACCAGTTCTATTTTCGATAGGCGTATCCCGACCTTTTCCAATGCGTCTCCGCAGTCAGCGAGGGATACCCCGTCTGCTTCTGGCTCGTAAGGGATTCCCAAGGCCTCCAGGCGTGGATCTATGTGTGATATGCTATCTGTCCTGGTATCACGATAAGCGTCGAAGAATCCACGAACTCGGGGCTGGTAATGATACTCGACACGGATATGCTCCGGTACAGGCCCTAGCACAGCCTCTCCATTGCTAAGCCCATATAGCATGGACTCCCCCACCACATTGTATCGGCCCTCATCTCCGGGGGCGGGTCGTACAACTGTGAAGGACGCGCACGACAGAATCGCAAGGATGGTATCGCCGTGTTTCACATCTGAGGGCGCCAGGCCAATGTACCCTTCCTCGGTCCTCACCAAGGCTCTGTTTTTCGTGTGAGAGTAGACCTGGCCAAGGTACCTGCGGTTGTCCAAGGTGTTTTCAAACATGGAGTTGTTCCCCCATCGTAAACAAGCGCGAAGAGCTTTCATGCATTTCTGCAATGTTAGACTATCGGGAGTTTGCGGCACCTGCCGCGTGAGCCCCGAGCAAGTGAGAGTGCCTGAGAATGCCTCCAGCAAGGGGCATCCAGTCTTGTACGTTGAGGACTCGACATCGGCCGGCACAAGGCGAACGATCTCCCGGAGTATCAGGCTGGAGGTCCGCGACGGGATGGAAACAATGTCAATAGCAGCAACGGTGCCCACACGAACGGCAGCGACTTGGACGCATCCCCCTGCTGGGCGCTCAATGACCGGTTGCTGAGCGATCATCGCCCCATTGAAAGTCCGAATCCGTGTAGTCGTCCTATCCGCAGTCCAGTCCGGGATCCAACTTGGTCCAGCAAGCCTTCGACTGCCAAGCTCGCAGTCAGAAAGGAACCCCAGCTGGCAATTGCTCATCGAAAGCATAGCGAGCTGTTCGTAGACCTGGACAGTACTCAGGGAATAGTCAGGCTTAATCTTGCCAGCATCGTTAGCAAGACTTAGCATGGCATAGATCCTGTCCCTGTCGTCTGCGCATTTGAGCCCCCGCGTGTGATATACCAGGTTCAAGAGCGAGCGATTGACGCTCGTGTCGAAGGCACTCCCGATGCGAAGGAGACGAGACACAAACCCGTCGCTTAGGCGCGTCTTAGTGTCCTTCCTAGCTAGCAAGAACCCTGCGACCATGATGGACTGCCAAGTTGTCTCCAGCATACCGCAAATCACCACAGCCTCTGGACTCATCAGCACTTCTTGAACCACCCAAAGCCTCTCAAACCACGGCCTCCAGAACAGTTTCTCCAAGGCACAAAGCTCAGCTTCCACATAAGGAAGCGGCTGAGCGATGTCGTACCAGTGAAGCTCGCTCCTCCCGTACGATGTCGACTTGAGCTCGCCAGCTGAGAAATCGAAATCGAAAACCTGGCCTAGATGGCCGACGAGTCGCATAGCGGGGTCACTATCCGGCGATGCTGGTCCCAACCAGATCAGGACACGTGTCGATGAGCTATATATCTGTCCCATCTTGCCCACCTGCTCACTTCTCTCGGCCTTGTTCTGCTGGTCGATACAGATCGCATCGATCCAAAGTTTGCGAGGAGCATCCCGCCGCCGAAGATGGCGCAGTGCGATGGCGAGATTCTGCGTCACAAGGAGAGGTACCGCATCACATGTTGAGTTATACACGTCCTTCTCCTCTGCACCGGTAGGGGAGGAAGTAGCAACGCTGACGGTTTCTGTGTTGTCTGATGAGCCCCACACGTAGGACAGGGCTTCGTACTGCCGCGCTGCGGCCTCCGTTGAGCTGTTCTTCAAGGTGATGACAATTTCTCCTCCATTTTGCTCACTTGCTGGGAGGAGCGTCAACAATCTGATCTGCTCGTTCCCCGGAAGAAATGGGGCATATTTGTACGACGTAGACATGAGATTTCACGGAAGCGCGAGACTGGGTGTGCGAAGGCCTCCTGTCAGCAAGGACCCCACCCAGGCGATCTGCGAATTTTAGTTGAAGCTGCGAGATGCCCGTCGTACAAATCCTAGTACCTACGAGGGCTGGTACATGTTGGTTGGGCTTCAGAGTGCACTCGTAGCAACGATCGTGGGTTGCAGTGGGTGTATTCCTTGGTGGTTGTTAGGGGAAGGGAAGCCTCTGAGGGCGAAGCCTTCCCCGTGGCTAATTATCTGTGGCCCCGTCAGCCAGTCAGAATGGCTGCCTTGGGCTGACTAAGCACTGAAGCAAGCCATAGCCAGCAGCCCGAAGGGATGCTGTAGTGGCTATGGCAGCCCCCTATTCTACAGTACAACTATAACACATGCCTTCTAGACCTCGTAAGCCGGCACTGTTATTAGAGCTGCTACATCCATTTGCACGGAAACGCATTACTGCCATTGGAAAGTACTGTCTGCGCCATTCACAGATACCTGGCAACTCACTACTCCATGAAAAGATTCCAGCTGACACAAATTTCAAGATGTGTTTTACGTCAGCATATGGTTCCGTCTGTTCAAACACAACTGCAACCGGTCACAGTAATTTCGTGGCAATGAGTTGTTCAGAGAAAGTCAGTTTTCAGATATCGGCTAACTCACGCCACGAGCTCAAGCGTGAGCAACACATCATAGAATGCAACCATACGATTGAGTGACCAAGTGGTCTAGAATCCAAGTATAAAATTGAGGCCTCAAAGCAAGAAAAGGCTGCCCGGTTTCCATAAACAACACAAGCAGGTCCTATCAACCGCAAAGCAAAACACCATCGACAGAACTGGCAATCACTTCAACAGCACAAAGAACTTCCCCACTCCTCTCGATTTTCTCAAGATGTGCCGTTCCGTCACCTACGTGTACGACTGCGGGCACGACTACGTGAATATCGCTTACTGCTTCCATGCAACTTATAACGATGATACGGGCTTATGGGCCACATGTGCGAATGCAACAATGGATCCCGTTCCTTATTACAAACACAGGAAATGCAGTTATCATTGGTGTACCTGGGACTCAACTGGAAACGAGTGGCAGTGCTGTCGATGCATCAACGGCGGTAACACCTCGAGTTCTTGCGGTCACTACATTGGGGGTCAGATGTGTATGCATATGAGATGCAAGCGATGCACTTTTACAAGTAAGAAATTCCTGATTTCAGCAAACTCATCTCTTTAGTATACGTTCTGACCGATATACCTAGATGGTAATGGCGGAGGCGGGAATGATGGAGGTGACCAGGATAAGAAGCGCAAGGGAAGCCATGGAGGAAGTTCTAAGGGCTCTAAGAAACATAAGCACAAACATTGATGAATTGAGCCGAGTCCCGCTAGCACCAATCGCTCTGAGTGTCACTGACACTGATTTTGGACCATGAAATCCTTCGGGCCTTTCTCTCCGGGACAGGAGGTAGAACGGCGCTAAGTTAGGCAACATCTTGGAGTTGCAGATGAGGCCTTGATAGTTATGCGTTAGTTTGGTATTTCAAGAATCGTTGTTTTTTTCTTTACCGCACGAGTAGTCTGAACACTCCCTCTAGAGCACGCATGCCCAGGCCGGCTTCATCATGGTTATTCGCTCCTTATGCCCAGTAGCATTGTTGACAACAATTTTCCACAATGCTGTCTGCCGTGACACTGACTCCGTAGTAGGGCTGTAGAGACGAATCGGAAGATTGAGGCGGTATCTTTGTGACTCTGACACATAAGTGAACAGATGTATCTGTGGCAACTATTCCGTAGGTAGGGGGTCAACTGACACCCGAGCGGGTCGCTCATTCATGGAATTGTCACCCCATGGCCTTCAAGCTGCAAACCGCCCGCGTTGCGGCTTTTCTTGTCTATGTGGTAACCAACGGATGCTTTGCTGGCTCAGGGACAAGTAGTGATGTTCGAACGAGGAGTATTTCAAACCAACTGTCTGCTCGGCGATGTTGAATTTGGCCTCCTCATGGAGCACGCACCCGGATGATGTGACACGAGGCGGATGCTGTTCTGTTCTCGTTGTCGCGGATCGACGTGAGACAGCGTATCGGTGTTCTCATTAGCTGAATCTTCTCTTTACGCTGACAAGTTCACGAGACTCTTGAGCGTCTACAAACATGAAAGCAAGCTACAAAGTAATGTATAAGTAGAGACTGTAACATCACAGGCCCAGAAAGCTCTGGCTAGGGTTGGGGCATGGCATAAACTTATGAGACTCTTGGTAAAGTTGATAAATATAAATAGATCTAAGACTGCCCAATGATCAAATAAGATAACGATTGTGTGGGTGATAGTTGCTTGACTGAATCTCTTAATGGCCATGGCTATAAAGACTAGCATATACCTACAAAGGGAAACTAAGGCCAAGTTGCTCTTAGCGCTTACATAGTAACGGGTGTGCACCGAGGACTGAGTGTGCTTGGCATTGAATGTGGGGTCCAACATCGAGCTGGTAGAGCCTACAGGTCAAAACAGTAATTATCATCGTGCAGCGCTGGAGCTTCTTTGAGAGCGCTCCCTGCGCGTGATAGGCGGCACACTGAGGACATGACGGAGCAACAAATATACAAGCCTCTCAAAGAAGGGGAAACACGTCTGCTCATCCTGGAGCCAGGATCGTACCAGGATACGAGAATCTCCATTCGTCTTGTCCAATGCTGGCCACATTCCGCGCCGCCCTATGACGCCTTATCTTACGTCTGGGGTGACCAGAACACAAAGAGCACGATATCTTTGGATGGAGAACCCTTCCAGGTCACTGTCAGCCTGCATTGGGCGTTGCGGAGGGCGCGACATCCTCACCAGTCGCGAGTGATCTGGGCCGACGCGATATGCATCAACCAGCTCGATCTCCGGGAGCGCAGCCAGCAGGTCGCCATGATGGGCTCCATATTCCGCAACGCGCGCAAGGTCCTGATCTGCATGGGAGACCCGCCGGATAACGGTGGGGATGAGGATGTCTCGTCGCTCATGAACGGTTTCGCACTACTCTGGGGCAGGCACCCCAACATCCCAGCCTTGAGGGAAGATGACCCACTGCGGAGCGACCCTCGCTGGCGAAGTGTGGCGACTTTCATGAACCTTCCATGGTTTCGTCGGGCTTGGGTCATCCAGGAAGTTGGCCTCGCCCGTGATCCGCGTGTACTCTATGGTCGCTGCGAGTTCGGGTACCGGGAGATGCTCAAGGTCATGAGATGGAAAGGTGGCCAGACGTGGGCTCTGCAGTTTGCGATCCCGTTGCTTCTAGTGCACAGGGAATGGGACGACTGGACACAACAAAAGAAACCGCTCAGCTTCATTGACCTGCTAAACCACGGTGCTTTGTTGAATTGCAGCGATCCCAGAGACCACATTTATGCGTTTCTTGCCCACCCATTGGCGAGAAACGACGATGGAAATCCCCTGGTCTTTCCTGATTATGTCAAATCGGTGGAGCAAGTGTACTTCGAAGTCTCTTGCCAGCTGTTGCGACGATTTGGGCTGCGAATGCTGTCATCAGTCGAGCATCGAGAGTCTACGATTAAGGAGGAACTCCCCTCATGGGTTGTGCGATGGAACGTGTCGGTTGTCGTGAATGATATCGCTCGCTACCCCCAGCTGTACAAAGCAACGCCTCCGGAATGGGCGCCAGACCTTTCGAAGATAATCGCAGGAAAAACGCTCCAACTTCCCGGGATAATACTGGACGCGATTTCCAAAGCCTATTTCATCGACGTAAGATCGGCCCCCGAGGTCTCTTTGCGCTTCATCGATGTTTCCGACATCTCACGACACCTAAGCTGGTCTAATATCCTCGTCGACTTCCCTGAGAGACACGATGCCGCAGATGCAATCCTGAAGTCGCTTTGCGCTCGTGACGACCTGGATTCGAGCAAGCTGCGTATTCCAGAAAATAAGCAAAGATTCGAGCATGAGGTAAAAGATGTTGGCATCAACCGGTGCCTTTTCGCAACTAAAAAGGGAGGCTTTGGTATAGGGCCACTCGTAACTCGGCCGGGAGATGTTTGTTGCCTGATACATGGAGCTGACGTTGCTTTCGTGCTGCGCCCGGCCTACGATACTTCAGCATACAGGTTGTTAGGCGAGGCATTCGTCCACGGGGTCATGAATGGGGAGATCGAAGAGATGTTGCGAAGTGGGCAGGTTGTTCAACAGACTATTTCCATCGTTTAAACTGTCAATTAGGAGTCAATAGGGCTGGAAGTTCTACCTTCTACAATTTTGTTGGTGGAGTTTCCAATCAAGAGACGAAGTATCGTCGCCGCGGAGCCGAATACATGCAGGGCCAAGGTAGTCACTAGGCCTATCCACGACCTTATCGGCCCAAATGGCATTCAGAATCATCCTGAGCGCAATTAGTAGCTTCAATATGTCTTAATTTCTTTTGTTTACACGGCTTTACTTGTAAATCAGCAGTTGTTCACAGTCTACTTGTGCCATCTGACATGAGACGTGTGGACCTTATCACCCCTGGATGGCAGCCTGTGCCGGATCCATGGATGTGCCGAACCTTTGTTGCACACTGTATCGGAATGGTGTCGGGATAGGGCAAGGTATCGATGAAAAATGTTAAGACAACACAGTTCGGTTGGCGCAGCAGGAACTGTGCACTGTACAAACCAACAGGTTATAAGAACTGCCCACATATCCGAAGAGCCGCACCCAAAACAACCGGAGTGTTGTCCGGATGCTACTTCAAATTCACGGTTGCAGCTTGCACGAATATCTGCCCAATATGATGATCCCCCTCGACAACATGCGAGTAGTCCGCCCCGCGCCGGACCCACAAAGGTGTGCCAATATCCATCTCTCCAGCATGGATCTGCTAGACGAAGAGCACATGGCCACATTTCGCAACGCACTGCAGAAGCTCTTGCTCATGGAAGTCTCACAGTCCACATATGCGGAAATAGTGGATGGACTACCGACTTTAGACTCGTGGAATGAGTTTAACTGTTATGTTAAAGGACAACACCCGGTAATGGAACTTCAGCACAAGGAGCTCTGTACTGGACCCCGGGAGAAAGCAAGGAAGCTTCTTTCGGAATTTGACGTGTTTACCTTGCGTTTGAATACTCAGGTATGTGTAGCCAAACTCTTGTTGAGAGACAGTGCTTCGAGAGAAAAGTGTGTTGTGTGGAAAAGCTTATACAGCATCGTCAAGCAGCGAGAGGAGCAGCGAGGGCTAACGATCAGTCACCACAGCCAATTCGAGATTTCCAAGACGCCCGACAAGGAACAAAAGAATACGTGTTGGCTCTCATAGAATTACTGGCCAGATCAATCCACCAGATCGCTGTTCACATCTTCCAACAAGACGACGGTGTGCATAAACACGCTTTGTACGAGACCTGGCGGGATGCCCAAGATGAGTCCCCGCCGGAGCGCTTGCAGGGACCGCCGTGTGCTTTCTCGAGCGGTGTGTATCGAGTCTATGAACAGTACCCGAGCGGTGTCGCAGATGTGGCGGGCTACTGGGCTGAAACCAAGATTTTCGGCGGGGTCGTCATTTTCAATCGGGGGGCTTCTGGCACTGAGGTGAGTTCTGGCCGTCGAATGCCTCAAATTCACGTCTGGTCCCTTTTCCTTCATACCGGATCACTACTGACCTGATCCGGATCACCAGCGCCGAGCGATGTACTTGCATGCCAGCGGTACAAAGGCCCCCTTCACCCTGTTTCCGCCGACTGGAAATCAGTTTGACTCACTAGCCCAATTCCTCTTGTCCCCATCTCAGACAGGGCTAGATACTCCGTGCACCAGTTTGGATCCGCTCCCTATCACAGCATCTGCCCTCAACGGGTGGCGATACCATCCCGATGACGCCATGTCTCGTTTCAATATCTTCCGGGATCTTTATGAGAGGATAGAGTATCCGATCAGACGCCAAGTACACATACCAATGATTCTGGGAACTGGCCCGAGGTTGGGTACGAGTTAATGCTTTTGAACTGGGAGTATCAACGCAGACAGGGCGAAGTTGTGGATGAGGCAAAAGTTGCTGAAGCTCAGGCAGGGTTGAGAAGGATCACGCCGTCATCTCCTAACTGGTGATTTGAATTTCATGTTTGAGATTGTATGTCTGGCGAAATGTGCACATACAGAGATTGATCGTAATAAACTCGACTCTTCCAGCTCGTCAGCTCAGAGCAACGAAGTAATTATCCTTGGAGTTGACACCGAGTTCGGATGAATTGTTTGAACGGTGAATATCTGGGCAGACACTTGGAAAGCCAGCCTAAACAACCGCAATATTGTCTTTATTTCCTCTGAGGCCACTGAAGCTCACAGACAGCTATTAGTGCGCACATTGTATGATGCAGTCGGCAATCACTAGCCACAAAACAGGGACCAACAGTCCCTTTAGAGATTGGAACAAGTCTTGCGAATAATAGAGCCTGAAACCCATGTCTTTTTCATTTCGACAGCAAAGATATCGTATGTAAGGTCCCATCCTTTGTACATCTCTCCGCAATTTCTTGGCTCCCGCAGTGGTGCCCATTTGTTGCAGAAGCACCGTTTGTCTAGACGTTGAGCATCATGGGAGGGTTCTTATGGTCGAATTACGAGGGCTTATGGGCCTTCCAATGAGTCTTCTGGCAGTCCTGTTTGGTTTGCGTCAGAAACATTGTCCATCAAGGCGACTCTAGCCGCAGAGTGGGGGACTGCCCACCTGGCTGCAGTACGAAGCCACCTTGCATCTCGCGCATAGAGAGAGCGCCTTGCCCAGATCGACCTGGATCTTGCCACAGTGGTAGCAGCTGATTTCCGCTGGTCAGTAAAGGTAACTCATGCTAGGTGATGCAGTTGTGGCCCTTTTAAACCTCGAGAAATATGTGTCTAGTGTCTTATGAGTTGCGCGCTATGTATATTCTTCGCGCTAATATGGGAACCTTTATAGAGATGTATAAGCTAACCTTGCTCCCTAGCTCCTGCTATACAAGGCGGTCTGGGCACAGCCGTGATCGGAAGCCATACAACCCCGAACAAATGCCGCCCGATCAGACTCTGGATATACAACGGGGTGTAGGCCCAAGAAGACACCAAAGACAGACGAGAATATCTACGCCGAGGACATGGCGTATACATCGTAGACTAATCAGTAACAAGGAAGTATCAGTAGTCGCTAAATATGGCCACTTTTCGGCCACAGCATCAGTCAACCCGCTTAGAACCCTCTCAGATGGAGGTTCTGGAGAATAAGTGAGCCTCAGCGTCGGAGACTTCTCCTCCTTCCCACTTCCACCCTTCCTATTCTTTTCCTACCCTCTCTCCCTGCCTTGTCTTCCTACCCTCTCTTCCTATCTTCTCTCCACCACCTCCGTTCTGCATCCTGCAGTCTAACCCCTACTCTCGCCGCGAAAAGCCGCATTGGAAACAAAGATGCCTCATAGACTGCTTGGATTGTCTTGCCAGGCACCTTATCAACCAAATCCACCACTGCATTACTTGGCATTTTTTCAGCCTTGGAGCACTCCGCTCCAGGTCAATGACAACAAGTCAATTAGAGACAGCACGGACACAGTCTGGTTTACGGCATTAAATATGCTTAAGTCGTATTCAATCACAGTTTTCACCCCACAAGTTCATTTTGACACATATATGATGTTAGGCAATGGGCTTGAATGAGGATCGAATTCCTATGAAACGAATGTGCCAAGACCACAACGCATTACCAATTCCTCGTTCTTGCACACAGCGAGTGACTGATCAACGTCTTCGTTGAAAGCTCATCATTTCATCTCTTCCTTGGATTGAGACCGTTCACCAATGACGGACGATGTTCGTCACAAAGTAATTTCACTCGTCTGTGACCAAGTCACATCCGTAGGTACCCGAGCACCCAGGGCACAGAATGTTGCCGTTGACGTCTCCGCACTTCGCACCGTCTCCTCCCCCAGGACCAACGCACTGCTCCTACGTCAGCTATCTCACCCTCATAATCGACGGAAATATTGTCCCTTTCGTATCTGCGTTCACTTACAGCTCCAACATTGCATTCGACATTAGCGAGACCAAACCGGCACGAATATCCATTACATTCCTAATAAGAGAAAGATCAGCCGCTGGTTTGGAACAGAACAACGTAAATAACTCCTGCAACTGGCACGTACACCAGATGAAACAGTTCGCTTTTCCTTGCCCTGCTCGGAGGAAGGAGCGGCAGCGCCAAAGGCGACGAAGGCGACGGAAACAGCAATAAGCTTGGAGAAGTACATTTTGAGGATTATGCTAAAGCTTGGGTAAGGGAGGTGTCTCGAATGATATAGTAAAGAGGTAGCGGAAGTGTGATAAAAGTCTGAAGTGATGGTGATTATCTAGAATTGCCGCTGATTGAAGGGCAAGAGGCTCTTTATTTATAGTTCTTTTCTGCCGGCTCCCAAGACTGTGAACAGCTACCTGAGAACCTATCTAGACAGGCAGCCATTTGAACAACCGCAGTGTCAGGACTTGATCCATATTCTACAAGGCTGAGCTGTAGCACTTAGAACAGGTGTTCTGCCGCCTCAGGTGCCACACAGACTCAGATCCTGTGAGAAAAGCTGTTCTTAGACAAGCACATGGTCCACATATTTAATCAAATCGGTATAGGTCTGCGGGGTGCGAAAAGATCCCTGTGTTGCATGCTGCCAGCCCTTCCCTTCCTGGTCTTGATCTGCGGCGGGAGGGCTGTACGACCGCATCAAGACCTCAACCCATTGGCTACAAGGCTTGGTGAAAGAAATCCGGATCGTGAATCGGCAATGATAGACAGTCGATCTCAGGTCTTAGCCACAAAAGGATTATGTGGAGTACTGTAAGCTGACTATGGAGCATCGCGACTATTTCCTGTGGGGACCACTCGGATTTCAAACATTTCGACCACTTACACTGCTGGATTCGACGCGAGGCTTCGCCGGGTGTGCAGATCTGTAAGCTGAGAAGATCTCAAGGCAGCGTTTTGACGTCGTAAATCTTCTTAATTGCCGCTGGTTGGCAAGCGCTGCTTATTGAGGCAGCGATAATCCGAATTGCAACCGAAAACAGAGGAGAAGCTGAATGAGTCATTGAGAAAAGATCCTCAGAATTAGGTTTCGTCTATCGTGATCAGGTATGCGTCTCGACACCAAACGGCTCTCAGCCATGAGGTGGGATCGGCTTTCACCAGGTGACTGGTCTGGATCCTGCGCGAGGATGAATATCGGCCATATTCCGAGCTTCATGCGCGTAGTTTCAGCTCGTGCTGTACCTTACTTTAGTACTGGATGTATGTTGGCTTGATGGGCTTTGCGACGGCTCATCTTGCAATAACGTGGTGGACGATTGGTCGGGGGTGGGAACTGGTGGAGTTAACAGAAAGTCGGGACTGCGAAGGTGGGCACTGAATGGGTGAGTAGAAGGGTTCTATGAGAGGCTAGTAAGGCTGGGGCACACATGCTGATATCTCGTACGATTTGTCGCAAAAGGTCTTGCCGAGACCGGAAAGTGTAGGCCCACAACTTGGCCACGCCGGAAGAAAAGCTTTTGCTTGCTCGATATGAGCACCAATTGCTCTCTGAGGACGTTTCCCTTGCTCAAATCCCACGCAGCAAGGGTAAACTTGAGATTGTAAAAATAAAACAAGCGGCAATCGGTTAAAGATGTTGAGAACCTTCGTTCAGTACAGGATGCCACGCAATGACCTAGTTCTGGCTCATGATTCTGAGCCTTCATTGGATTTCAGCGGCCTCGGAAGGAAATATACGAGTGACCAGTGGTCAAATATTCTTTCCAAGGCAGTACAGCACTTAATAACAGCTAGTCTTCAGTCGAGAGCCTGATTCCAAGGCAAATTTTGCTCCATTTCCAGGACTAGTAAAGACGTTGAGTTCAGCTGCAGAGGGTGTTGAAGCAACTGCAGGTAACCGCCCGAAAAGGTTCTAGCTACCGGATGATGTGCCGATTACCTGGTACCTGGGGTCTTCTTTTGCCTGCTGCTACGCACAAACACCCTGCGTTGAGCTCTCTGCGCCTTTCCCCCTCTACTTCATTACCAAAAAAAAAAGAGCTTTGGTTGCATCAGCTTCAATGGTTGATCTTGCCATCTATTTTAAGGTCTTAAGCTCGTGATTAAACAGGCAGAAGCAGTCTGTGTCCCCAAATAGGTTGAAAAGGTTACAGGTCCTATGAAACCTGTGCCGCACAAAATGCTTTTCTTGGTCCGCCAAGTAAGCAACCAACCAACTACGGTGCAAGTTTGCTATTTGTAGTGGTTCAGATTGTGATGTAAGAGCTCAATAAATTTCAATCCATAAAATCATTCAGCTCCTTTCTCTATATACCCGTTTAAACCCTTCTCCTTATCTGCCAACTCTGTCTGCAGGGATGGGCGAGGAAGCTCAAATGTCTCTCGTACCGCAGCATAGGAAATGCCCCCAAGCTGCACCACAGGACGCAAAACCTGGAGGTCCACATGATCCCGAGCCTCGTTTAACGCCCCTTCTTGCACCCAAAACCTCTTGGCTTCGATGATAGCCAGGCCGCCGGTAGGTTTGCCCTGCGCTCCATGACCGTGGTAATCAAGACTCTTCATCTCAAGGAGCTTTCCCTCGATGGAGAAAACGGCCTCTTGCACTCGTTTTGGGCGAACAGTTGCCGAGTCTTTGGGTGTCAGCCCGGACAGCCCCCATTCCGACGTCTTGTATGGGACGTCGAGTGAGGTGGCATTGGCGGCCTCGACGAAATGCTCAGACAGGATGCTTATGACACACTCGCCAGTCTCTTCCAGGTTCCTCTGCGTGTCCTTTGGTCTGCCGGGGCGAGCTGAGAAGCCAATCACAAGGATGATCGGGTCGTGGTCGACGACCTGGAAGTAGCTGAACGGCGCCAGATTTGGCGTGCCGTCCTTCGCGAGCGTGCTGACGAAGCTCACCGGCCGTGGGATCGCAGAGACGAGGAGCTTGTAGTTCGAGATCATGGCCCGGCCCTCCTCGTTTGGATCGATCAAAATGTGCGATTTCTCCCGGGACGAGCTGTCGCTGGCGCCATCACCGTATTTCCAATCTGGTGCCGGGGTCCGAGTGACCGAGAGGCCTACGGATGAGTCGAATGGCTCGCGAGATGCCTCGGTCTCTTTGAACTCCTTGAGAGAAGGGATGAGCAGGAAAGGGTTCTTGGCTGGTGCTGTTGTGCTCTTGGTGCGCATTGTTATGCCAGACCGACAGACTCCGGTAGCTTTAGCTGCATGTGTAAGACGATTTATGCTTAAAAGGTCTCCCCTGGGCCGCAGGAAATTCATGACGTCGAATCGCCCGCGTCTAAAGACCTCAGCCGTATCATAAACAGTTCGTAGGAAATGCTTGTGTTGTTTTATATCGGGGGCAAATAGCACCTAGATCACTTAGATCCATCTCGTAGCCAACGTTCTCCTTCCTTGAGCCTGAGTCAAAACGACGCTGGAAACATTGCTTTATTATTAAGCTTCGCGGGTTGGAATTGGATTATAGAGCGTGCAGGTGGGTCTCGGGATCACAATTCCCCCAAAGAGCCAGTGAACGCCAAGTCCTAGGACCCCTGTCATGTGAATGCTTCAGACGTAATACGCTAAGCAGCCGGGTCACATACACTCAATGTGTGTATTGTTACAGTGCCTGTCACAAGACCTGGCTGGGTTCATGGAATGTATGCATCAACAAATATCCCTCCTTGATTTTCTGGAAGGCAGGTTGGGGATGATTCATCACATCTATCAAGCTGCATGTATTACTGCTCACGGGCTTCCACATCAGTCCTGTTTTTCAATACGAGGAAGGAAATCCACCTCGCCATGTCGCCAAGAACTGTCTCGGGCGTCTTTGGTAAGGAGTAGATGACGTGTAAAATGGGTCTAATTTTCATATGTGCCCTTTCTTTGCTTGGACATACAATACAGCCTAAACTAGCCCACTCGCTATACAAGGTATAGAAGATCGCTTTCACGGGTCATCTAGAATCCGTGGAGAGACCAACCCTTGGGTATCTGTACGACCATCGAAGGCTGGTTGATCTATATTAAGCGGTTGCGCAGCGGGACGTAGTAGTAGGACCTCCTGACCTCAGGTAGACAGAGTAATCTGCGCGGAGCGAGAGGTAGGACAAGTGCGGAACGCCTTGGTTGGTGAGTGAACTCGGGTCGTGAAGATGAAGCAATCTCATCTGTGCTCTATGACACTGGATGGGCCGAGTTGATGTGTTTTGAGTAGCATGAGGGAGCCCGGCTCATTCATACAACCAATCTGGTAGCAATTAGAAACAGTCATTGGACCAAAAGCCTGGGAAGAACTGGATATCACTTTACCTTCTGACCGTTCACCCCTCACAGAATCATCGTAGGTCTCCCCCCTAGGGTCTTCGTCCTCTCCCCTACCACATACTCTGAATGAAAAATAGTCAATGCGATCCCGGGCCCTTGAGCCCAGCCGGGAGGCATCCCACATAGCATAGCCCCAGCGACGCAATTCCGCGTTTATGTAGGAGGGGCCGATGAAATTGCTATACTCGCCGCGCCAGTAAAGGACCCAGGAAAGGGGCGGAGAATCCAGACTGTCTCCGTTGAACGGGATTTTGTGCCTGAAGTCTTGGGCCGAATCGTGCTCAGAGTACCACTGTTCGCGTCTCTCCTCCTGTAAAATGTCCGTGACGGCATCATCTAGCCAGTCGTCGCCCTCGTAACCACGGTGCTCGCCTTCCATACCGGACAAAATTGAAGCGCGAATCCGGTCCACCAGTTGTTCGTGGTCTTCCGTATTAATGGTATCTAGTAGAAGATGCAGGCCGTGCCGGAGCACCGCGTTCAAGGACCGTTCATTCACGTCTGTCCAGTTCATTTGTTAGTGGTTCCCACCCCGAGTGGGCAGTAAGCAGGAGTGGTAACACTTACATCCGCCATCGCTATCTTCTATAAGCAACAAATCCTCGATCGTATCTCTATTGCTCTCGTGTCGATATTTCGGGTTCTCATTCATGTTCAAGTCCCAGGCCACTCGCCCAAAAACGTCGGTGTAAACATCCTTGGCAAATTCGTGGATACAGAGAATCTGCTCGATTTCCCATGGCGGGAACATTGAAAGAACACGTAAGCGGTCAATGCTATTGTCGATCCGGTCTGGAGCGCTATTTCCTTCTCCCCTCGACCCACATATGTTGCAGAGAAGTTGCAAGCGATACATGGCACGCTGGATGCGGCTCCTCTCCGTATCACTAAGGGGTTGCTGGATGTGTCCAGCTTGCTCCTCATCCGATGAGGTGGGTAGCGAGGCAAGCGCCCAGCTAGCATACCGCTCGGTAAGAGGCTCTATAACAAGAACGTGGAAGTGGAGAAGTTCGATAATGTCTTCAAAGGATAACTGGGCGGTCCAGTCACTTTCTGTTGTGGCATATTTTGCTTTGTGCTCTTCAACGAAAGCCCAGAGCAGCGACGTTTCGCGTGCCCCTTGGAAGACATCGGTGCCAGACTGATGCACCCCTAAGGCGTCGACATGCATTCCCTTCAGAGTATTTTCCAGGACAGATCGTAGGATTGGCAGGCGTTCCCCGCTATAGACGCGATGCAACTCGGGAGAGGCGTGGACGAGCGCGCTTAGCGATTGGAGGGCTGGCACCTTGGACAGTATGAGTCCCTGGAGCTCAACGGGCAGGTTCTCTAGGGAGGGCTGAGGTGCTGTTGAGGAGGAGTCAAGAGCGGAAGCAGTATCCTTGCTGGGATCCATCTCTTTGTCTGTGGTGTCCCCCGTGCCAAGTGTCTTTAGGGCAGAGGTGAGCTTCTCCATGGCTGTTGGTGACGGTAAAACCTTTCAAAGTGAGATGACAAAAAGAGGACAGAACGGAAACGAATGGAAGCCAGAAGTTTGGGAGAAGAAGTTGGGTTTTTGTCTTGTGTAGAGGAAAAACGGAAGTGATGGTTGCTTTCTGTTGATGAGGGAAATGAGAAGCGGGTGCTGTCAGGTAGGCTATGAATGTGAGTTGATGACTAATAATGGCTCGGCGCTTGTGCGGCACAGCAGCGGCCGGTGACATGGTTGCATCCTTCGCCGTGTTGGAAGCTCAACTAATAATAAGACTGGGCCAACACAGGCACCTGCCAGCCATCGTGGGATCACCCTTTCCCCTGAAGTCCCCTGGACCACCTGTAGGAGTTTCGCTCACTCACACTTTTTGTGGAGACGTACATGGGATTATGCGCGTCTTGTCCAAGTTATTGTGCTAGGCTACCTGTTGGGAGATGTTGTGCGGTCTCGTTTCAGACCGCTGGCCTTGTTCAATACCAGAACCGGTTCTGCCGGCCGGCGACCGGAAAACCCTGAAAATCCTATGCCCGGGATGTTTGGCTGTTGCTGACAGCAAGAGGAAGAGGCACAGTACATGTGCAGAGGTTCAAGTTGCCATCAGAGACCGTTCTGGAACTAACCTTGAAAACACCAACGAACCAACAGATAAAAATTGTCTCAGGTGCATGTGGTATCCACTGCTAAAAATACACCTACTCACGCTACAAGCACACAGCATAGGTAACCAATTCTGACATCTTTTGCTGGACATGTCTAGACAATGGGATATCTTCAAACACTAGCAAGTGACTTGCATGTACCTTACTGGGCACATTTTCTCTGCTCTACCTATGAAGCGTCCAATGGCGGCCGCTTCTATTGTATGACCGACTTGCTCCGCTTCATACATTTGAACGATCCTGTCGTTAGTTCTCAAAACCACTCCTTCTTTCTCAAGGATTCTGCGGTCTTTCCATGGGGTGGAGTATGGCTGGTGAACTGGCCGGCATGGGAGCATGCTTCAATTCCCTTCACCAGTCTGACCCCATGAACAGCCACAACATACAACACAGATTGTTTGCGCTGGGATAACGAGCATGGATTGCCCGACATGGCCCTGGTCACCACCGCTTGGACCTAGCTTGGTGGATACTCACCGTGATGGCCTCTTGTGACCGCAGCCATTGTTCGCCGTGGGCCTGAGGCCGTCTGAATGGTTCCTTGAAGCAGAAAGCTCTCTTCTGCGTGAGTCGAGTCTTTCGCCAACGGTGCCGTTGTGATGGTAGCATTGAGTCTCTATAAATTATCTGCTCAATCCCACAAGACCTCTGTCAGATTCTCAGTCGATATCTCCGTCAATAATTACCCTGCTTCCGTTCCTGTACCCCTCTCAACACCTCATTTCATCAACCACTACATGTTGAAGCGTTGAAATTATAGGCTGCGCCTGCAATATCAAAGATCTTTAATCTCCTCACTAGCTGTCTCGACATATCAACCCTTTCTCTGGAGGCTGGCCCTCTATTTTCTCTTTTCTAGATCCATCTAAGAATTTGATTTTCTGTGCATTCGGCCCAGTCCAAACGTCAAACCCAGAAGAGGAAGGACAGAAAGAACAAAAGATTAAAAAAAGACATCCAAAACAGACATTGCCCAGATCTTTTCTAACCAAGTCGGCGATCTTCACATCGATTGCTCGATACTTAGTAAGCGGCGGTGTCTATTGAGTTTATTCGCGTACTACACCAGAGAGTATTTGATTCACGATGTCTCATTATCTTTGCTCTGGATGCTACTCTTCAGTCTGCACCTGTTCAAGGTCGCACGCCGATTCAGACATTGAACTACCACCAAGAGTAAGAAGTTCTAAGTCATCACATGGGCTGTTGTTAAATTGTGTATATATAGGTCAGCCGAGCCGGAACAACGCGTCCAACAACCTCTCGTTACCCTCCTTCCGCACGTGGCCGGCCAAGTGATAGTTCTGGACGGGAGTCTTCACGCCGCGAGCCGTCACGCGCCAGGCAGCCTTCAGGTTATGACGCGCCACGCGGACGAGACCCATCAAGCGCTCCGGGCTCCTCACGTGGTCGAGACCCATCAAGCGCTCCGGGCCGTTCACGTGGTCGAGACCCGTCAAGCGCTCCGGGCCCCTCACGTGGTCGAGAGCCGTCAGCGACTCCAGGCCCCTCTCGCGCACGAGAGCCGTCAAGCGCCCGCCACAGCTCAAAGTCGAAACACAGTCGAGACCGCGAAGAAGTCTCTGTCAGTAAACCACCTTCGACGTCTGTCACCCGCCCAAGTGGGAGTTCGGGCAGGTCGTCGAGCCGCAGCCGTCGAAGTTCAATCTCGTACACACCAGACGACGGACAGCCATATGCACCACGGGGCGACGACACGAGTTCTTTTGGTAAAGCTTCTTCGACAAGCTCTGGCAGGCGCCATTTTGATAATTCTTTGTTCAACCAGCCCGTTCCGAATGCCTATGATATCAACAGCGGTTATAACAACGTGAACTACGCAGATAGAAATGACCCTGTATACAACAACACTGGCACCCCTTACGATGCGACCGCGAATACTGTCCCTAGAAAGCACCGAGATATCGCGGACAAAGCAAGACTTGTCGGTCGTCATGGGCTCGCCGATCGATTCGAGAACCTGGTCTTGGAATCTAATAGACACAACGGAAACCACAGTGACGTGCCGACGTACGGAAGGGGTACTAACTTCTATACCGCGTCGGATACGGCACTCCATGACTCCTATCATCACATACAAGAAAATGAGGTTAAACCTTATACTCAGCCCCTCGCACAATGGAAAGCCGAAGACGTTTCCATAAAAACGAAACAGCCTGGATCCGCCGAAGTGCATTCATACATTTCCGACTACTCCTATAAAGCGGCAAGAGGACAGGAGAGGTTCGTCAACATTAACCCGTCATTCCCAGTTGTCATGAGTCTTCAGCTCCTACTATCGCTTCATTATATAAAGGATCTGCATCTAATATTTGTTTGGGCCCACCAGGGAATCTGACCGTCGGATGCAATACATGGAACAGTACCCAGATAGCTTTAGAGATGGTCCTGCCTACGAAAACCACATTAAGGCAGTGTCGGACAACCTCAAGGGCATGTCCGAGAAGTTGAGGGAGGCTCCGACGAGAAAGACGAGTAAGTTGTTCCTTTGGAATCAATTGAACCCCCATCCCCTCAGCCCTATTCTCTCATAATGCCTCAGACTAATCCAATATAATCAGAGGCGTACGATCGAGTCCTTGACGTAGACGGCCCAGGTCGTGTTGAGAAAATAGAGAGTTCATCATATGGCCAGACTGCATTTGATCGACTTGACCGACCTGAGAGCTCATCGACCATGAATTCAGGGCGGACTGGCAGCAAGGTGAGCAGTAGCCGGTCGGTGGCAAGCACCGATAGCAGAAGTAATACAGCTCAGCGATGCAGGGGCACAGATCGGAAGGGGAAGCAGTGCAAATATTTAACAACCCATAACGATAAGCTATGTCGTGATCATCGCCCCTAGTTTAGACATACTAGTAAATAGCCTATAAATAGACAAGACTTAAATATATACTTAAATATATACTCCTACATAGTATTTTAGTTATAAGTAAAATACTATAAGCAAAATGTTTTTAAGTATTAAATATTATTAAGTTTAAGTATTAATTAATTATTTTATATACTTTATTAATATTATTTTATACTTCCTTTCTTTTCCTCCTCTCTCTTCTTCCTCTCTTTTCCTCCTCTCTCTCTTCTCTTCCTCTTTCTTCTCTTCCTTATTTTTCTTCATATTTTTCTCTTTTTCTCTTTCTCTTCTTTTCTTCCTCTTCTTTCCTCTCCCCTATTCCTCCCCCCCTTCTTTCTCTCCTCATATATCTTACCACCTCTTTCTTACCCCCTCTCCCCCCCCCTCTCTCTTACCTCTCCCTCTCTCTCCCTCTCTCTCCCTCTCTCTCCCTCTCTCTCCCTCTCTCTCCCTCTCTCCCCCTCTCTCTCCCTCTCTCTCCCTCTCTCTCCCTCTCTCCCCCTCTCTCTCCCTCTCTCCCCCTCTCTCTCCCTCTCTCTCCCTCTCTCTCCCTCTTTCTCTCTCCCCCTCTCTCTCTCCCTCTCTCCCTCTCCCCCTCTCCCCTCCTTTCTCTTTCTCTTTCTCTTTCTTTTCCTCGTTTTCTCTTCTCTTATTTGTCTTTTTGCCTTCTTTTTTTTTTCTATTTTTAAAAATTTATTTTCTTCTTTTTATTTTATTATTATTTATTTATTTTATTATTATTTTATTATTATTTATTTCTTTTATTAGTATTTAAGATAATAAAACAAAATACTAGAGCTAGGCTTCCTTCCTACTAGATATCCTAAATAAATCTTTTAAAAAAGGATTTAAACCCCTACCCTTAAATTTAATTATTAATATAGAATAACTTATTTGTATGTCAGCAAAATATTTCGGTCTGCTAAAAGATACTAATAATTAATCTCACTAAATAATTATTCCCAGTATTATATAAGCTCCCATTCAGTTACAGGTGCGGAGGGGGGAGTCGCCAATAATAGTGTTCAGCTCGCTCGTGACTTTGAAGGCGCATCTGAGTTCATCTATCTGTAGTGCAGTCGCAGTCCTGACGGTAAAAGGCTTTAGATAGGCTACCCTATCACTATGCTGCACCCGTTGGCCGAGAACATCAGACCCAGATATGGATAGTCGAGAATAAGCTGATGATCGCTTCTCCCAGCATTAACTTGTGCCGGTCGTGCTATCGCTTGCACGCTCCCTCTTGCGTGCTGTGATGACAGGCTTCTTCTTACTCGCCGCCCCAAGGCCGCCGGTCTCACCCGGAGAGCTCTTGTGGTCGATAGTATACAGGAGCTTCTCGGGCCTGTTGCTGAGGGAGATCGTAGGACTCTTGACCCTGTACCTCCCGCACATGGTGTTCATAGGTAGGCATCTCGGTGGAATTACCCAGTTTGTTGCCACGTTTGGGGCCCGCACCACCTTCCGCAGTGTTATGAAATGATTGTGACTGTCCAGATCGTGCTTGCTCAGCTTTTCGGTATCTTCTCCACCACAGGAGCCATATTAAAAAAGCCAGACCAATAAGACCGACCGCTACACCAACACCAGCCCCGATTGCGGTCCCAATGTCAATGGTTCGACTCTGTGATGGCGGAGCAGGACTTGAGGTCTGGGTTGAAGAAGTCGCTGGGGCACTCGCAGCTGGTGACGCGGAGCCGGAGTCGGTGGGGGCTGTAAATCCACCATATCAGTAAGTAGACGGGTTTCGGTTGCTTCTGGAAGCGTTCAAGGTGAATGACGAGTAAAGATTAAATATGATAATTCGTGCGTTGACTTACCAATTTGCGTTGTTACCAAACCGGCTGCCACACCTAGCGCGCAGTAAGTATTGAAGACACCCAGAGCGCTTGTTGCTTGGGGCGATGCGATGGACGAGTCACAACCGGCAACCACGTCTCTTGAGATCACATTGCTGAAGAACGAGCTGCTATCGGTGCAGAAACAAGTATAGCTCGTAAGAGCATACGTATCTTGACAGCCACTATTTTCATCGCGGACGATAGTGCTGAGGACATCCACGGCGCATGCAGATAACTCGTCGTATCCCGAAATTGTATCAATGTAGTTCTTCGTCTTCGCTACTAGCGCACTGCTACTTTGAGCCCGGCTGATGGTGCCTGAGATCACCAGGAGGAATAAAGTCCTGCTCAAAGCGCGCGACATGGCATTGGATCAAGCTCGACGTATAGCTGATGCTTGATGTGGAAGAGATCGGGTGACCGACCGACCGGTCATGTCAATTATTGAGGGGTATGAAAGCTTGGAAACTGTGAACTGCAATATTGGCGCGATGGCGGCATAATAAATCAGGAAGTGCCAAGAGTTGTGGGGGCTGCTTACATGCCCAGGGGTGTAATCAGTAAGATCTTGGGTCGCCGGCACGGCACAGCACAGGCACCTGGACAATCTTGACCAGGAACTAGTCGGTGACACAGCATGTTCTATTTCCATTAACCGCCCAGACTTGTGTTTGGTTGGCCCCCATCTACGGTGGCGGCTTCCTATGTCTCACTTCTCGAGGTGGCTGATTCGATAATCCGAGAGGCTTTTTGAGGTCAAGAGAAGCAACGGAATAGAAAAGGGAAAAGACGATCTAGCCCAGGCACCCCCTGAATTCAGGTATTCGTACATGCAGGAAACAAAATTCTCCGAATTTCGCACTGGCCAAGCACCATGTTCACGTCCCATTTTGTTCCTTGCGCTCAAATCACATCTCACCCTCTAAGGCCCAGTCAAATCATCTCCGTCCTAACTCTTCTCAGTAGATCTCCACTTTGGTTCGAGTCATTTAATCCTCAACCCCCGGTAGATATCATGTCATTGCTAAAATGGAGCTAAATGGCCACCACAGCAAGAACGTCTTGGACGCGGCTGCATGCATTGGGGGCATTACTTTGTTTGAGCTCACCCGCACTCAGTGACGCTCAGTGTATAAATCACATTGACCACCCCACCAGCCCCCGACACACACCAAATCCAGCCTGTTCTTGTTCAAAATTAATCAACTTAACGCGACTATCACCACACGCTATACACCAGATTTCTGGCCACCCGTCGCCAGGACAATGGCCACGCGCGGGGTAAGAGGCCCGGTTCCTGGCAGCCTCTGGCCCACCCGTGTCAATAATGGCGTCACGTCGTCGAACACAGAGCTTACTATGCAGACTACGTACCATGCTTCTCGGTGTGGTCCATACGGCGCCCCCGAAGGGGCTTTTGATCTTCTGGGGTATGAAAAAAAAAACATCAAAGTCCTTGAAGCACTCCGGGCTTTTTACGTGCAGGGACTCCCGCTTTAAACTTACACGTATAGGTCTTCCAGCCATCGCACCTGATTCACTAGCAGTATTCAAGTGCCTTGATAGTTCCCGCGCTTTTTAAGTCCCCAGGTGATGCTATGTATGCTGCCGCTTCGGCGGCGGGCTCCCCGGATTCTGGGAGGATGTGATGAAGGATGAGCACCTCCTCGTTAGCTTCAGCGCTTCCGCCATTGACGGTATCGTCATTGGCAAACATCACCTTAACCCCAAGCCTTGGGCGCCTGTTGTGGACGAAAATGATTTGTTCAACGTTCACACTCGAGCGGTCTACGCGCCTGCCGGCATGGACATTACATATATGGACGACTTCATGACCCACCACGTCAACTTCGGCGAGGTTCATTGTGGAAGTAACACGGTCAGAGAGATGGATGGGGAGTAGTGGGACCAAGCCCTGCTGAGACGGTTTAAGCGAGGCGTCTAGTCATCAAATATGCTTACAACCCACATTTTAACCCATTTTTTCTTAATTGAAAGTATTATCGTGATACATCGGCCACGGTTGAATTAACGCAATTGTGGATCAAACATTCTATCAGATATTAACAGCTCCATCTTACTCACCTAAACCGTCCTTCAGATCCTACTTAAGCACATAGAAATATGGTTATCGTTATACCTGAATAAAAGGAGCGAAATTTATTTCCTTGACAAAAAGTCTTTAACAACACATGAATTCGTACATTGTAGAGACACTACACTCCGAATCGTAAAAAGAAGAGATAGAAAGAGAAAAGAAAGAAGAAAACAATAACGTAAAAGAAACCTAAAAAGCTCAACAGTAGGCCGATCCAGAGCTACATGCGCGAGCCCCAACATAGACCGGCGCCATTGACAGACGCCTAAGTTAGAGCTTCAACACCCCTCGGCCATGAGGTCTGATGTCTGTTATTGAGAAAGAAAGGCGTTGTGTTGTTTGGTACCTCAGGGCAAGGGATGGGGAAGGTGCTCCCGGCCCAGAATATCTACACCTACGAATACCAAACTTTCGACTCGGAATAAATTCACGGTATGAGGCCACATTAAGAACAAAACGTCAATCTTGTAAGTGAAGAAAAAGGCTTGCATAGAATACAATGAAGTAAATTTTTCAAGTGAAAAGACTGGAGTTCAATAACTGAGATTGAGCTATGCTGGCTGAAATCCCCATGAAGACAGCTGATGCCGTGATCCCGGATACCATTCATCATTCAGGCCGAAGGCTCGTTCCTCAAAAACTCAGTGAGCTCGCCCAGTTATGCAACAATACAGTGGAAAGCCATTTAGCAAGCCTTGTTGAGCGCGCAGGTTCCATCGTTGGGGCACTGCTTTGGGCACTCAAAGTTCTGGATGGAATCGATGCAGGTCGTGCCAGAGCAGTAACCAGCCTAGTGAGCGAGTCGCCGTTAATAACTTTCCGGCTGGCACAGAGACATAGCTGCACTTACGCTGACGATGCTGGGAAGCAGGACGGCGGCAAGGGTGAAGAGGTTGGTGAAACGCATTTTGATAGAGTTGTTTGAGCTTCGTTTGATTGATAGGGAGATGTTGTTGTGTCAAATGAGAGAAGGTGTTTGATGCCTATGAATCTGTCTTCTGCGATTTGAGGAGATTGTGATCTACCTTTATATATGCCACACTTGGAGAGGAGATATACTATTCAAGCGGGTGGTTTTCTAGAAGCGCGTCTATAGCTTCTCAGGGGTAACACAAGGCTACTACTACCTCTGTTAAGGTTTAGACGGTACATTAACTGTGGGTTAATGCCAAGATCATCTGTGGATAAACACCGCCACTTTAGGTGTAACAAGGTTTCTAGAGATTCTCTTGGTAAGGGGATGTGTCTCATTGCGGAACAGTCGGGTGTCAGGGCCGTGGGACTGAACGCCCGCCAGGGCTAGTGTGGGCCCGTGGGTGAGGCTTATCTCATCAGCCCTGGCCTCAAACCCATTTGAAAGCTGCATTATCGCAACTCTTGATTTCCCCCTTTCAGCCAGGCAACCATATAGTTCTAAATAACTAAGAGACCGGATATTCGCACCCCAAAAAACAGATACTACACTCCAAATAGTGACTAAGCATGCAATCCCCTATGTATATATTAATTTCCACTATAGCATTTACATACAAATTCATAACATACCTTCAGGCATTAACATCCCATATCACCACACACTCCACAGCACAATATCACCATACCTGCAATACTTATTTACCCACTACAGTACTTATTTGCCCACTATGGTACTTATTTACCCACTATAGTACTTATTTACCCACTATAGTACCCACTACAGTACTCAAAACACAATATCGTACCCACAAGCCCACTACAATACTTAACTACCCTCCATAGTACCCACCATAGTACTTACTTACCTACTATAATACTTAATTACCCTCCATAGTACTTAATTACCCACACCATTACTTCCATAGCATAGCCTCTACAACTACTTCTACCCTCCATAACTTAACTTTACAACAGCAGGAAAACAATATCTGATAAGCTAGGGGGTATTTTTAATACTAAATCAATTAATTCCAACAAGACTTTAAGCAATTAAACAAAGCGTTAATAGTTAGCGGGTAGTTAACGTTTTTATATTAAGGAGATTGAGGCTGTAAAAAGTACTGTGAAGGGGTAGTGAGTGAAGTTAAATAGTAACCTCTAATTAGCTAAAGAGCTGTTTAGTTACTATTTAGAGTGTAGCATCTGTTTTTTAGGGTGCGAATATCCGGTCTCATAACTAATACTTTACAGTCAATTTGTGCCCTTGTTGCCATCCGACGTGAGGTCCGTCTCATTCAGGAAGTCAAGTATATCGAGTCTGGAGTCAAGCTAATGTAACTGTTGGGACGTTTTTCATCCTAAATAGATTAAAGTTTTTGGAGACAGAAGGTTCTCCGGCCGGAGTCCGCCCACCCAGCATTCCACTTTGCGGACGCCCCGAGCTGGGTGGGGGGGGGGGGGGGGACTCTGGCTGAAGGTTTCTGTCTAGTGTGTTCTATATGATTTCTTGCTTCTAGTACTCCGTTCTGTACGTGGTAGGCATCGGGGATTTTTCTACCCTAATCGTCAATGTTGTCACCCAAACACTTCATGTTGCAACTCGATACATTTTGCAGAACCCGTTCAATCTACCTTCGAATTCAGGGAGTCTTTTATTCAGCCTGCCTCGCCCTTTCATTACTGGAACCTCCTATAACGCATTAACGCATTCGGCATGAGATGAACCCCTGTCACCGCTCTGCGCATCCGCGGACTCACGAGTCAAGTATCGCAACCGCCTCAAACAGCACAGCGAGCGGAAGTCTCGGCATGGGGTTCGCCTTTGGCACTACCTATCTTGATTAGAAATCATGACACGAGCCTGAATAATTTTTGTACAGAAGAGCGTGGAACATCTAGTCTACATCGTAAGGATACAGAAATCGGAAGACCTCCACCCAGGCGTTACGAGGCCCAAGGCACGACGGAACTACAGTGAGGTCTAGGCCTGGCATTTGTTGCAGTCGGCAACTCTGACTCTGGATCCGCCACGCGGAGGTGAGGATTGCGGGCTTGGACCCAGGGGGGCCTTCTTTTCCGAGACAGCAAACCCCAACTTCCCCCGGACCGAGACCTACGTAGTCGCAATTGCCGAGCGGCGGGCGATGCTGCAGATGGTCTACACGATGTGAGACAGGGCGGGCACCGGGCAATGAGGCGGTCATATACTTCGCGAACAGCCTTTACCTAGCCGACTACGATATTCAGGGTATGTTTAATGGTATGGCTAGGGGTATAGCATATGATATAATTGGCGGGCTAAACAAAAGTACTTTTGCTGGGCTAGTTTATTAGAGTTTTAAATAATGGCATTATGTTCACTGAACCTTCAAATGTAATTTAATAAGATTTGTAGTGGTGAATAATTTAGAAATAGAATAAAGAGCTGAGAAGTCTTATTAAATAAAATATAATTAAAAGCTCTAGAATTATTTAACTATTTAAACTAATATAATCACTAGATTAAGGCTAGAGTAAAGCCTTAACACATTTTATTTCAAATAGTTTTATCCTTGGTAAAATAGAAAAGAGACTAAAGATAGAGAAAAAGAATATTACCCTATTCATTCAAGAATTAGTAATATCTAGAGATATCTACACGACTCAGCAGACTATTAAAGATACACTTAGAATAATTTTGACAAAAGCGCGTCTTTTGAGCTTCAATTTTATGTAAAGAAGCTCTATTTACGACCGGAATTGAGTTAGGAATTACTTCTCGAAGTCAGAGTGTTTCGATGGGTGCTTCTCCAGATTGGTTGTCCCGGCACGTCGGGTATCCCGGATGGTGATACTTACGGAGGTAGTACCCCATGGTAGTAGTTATCTTTACACCCAGAATCCAGGACTTGGGTGTCTGTCTTGCCTGAGAGCCATCTATCTGCCTGGCCACGGGGTAGGTGAAACTAGTACTCCAAAGGTTGACATTTACCCACTAACCTGGCGCACGATCCGGGCTGCCGGCATCCTGACACGGGTATGATGCCTGCGGGGGAGCACAGTCAGACTCCATTCTTATGAGAATTCCAGATTCAGACTCGGAGGAAACTCAACACAAAGGATAGAATTATAGGCACACAGAATTGTCTCAAGTTTGTTTTTTGTTATGGCTCAATCGTTTTATTGATGCGACTTTCAAACCATATCAGTCAATACTCAGTTTGCCCAATGCACCGACAGGAATATCAGCATCATGCCTCTGTCACAGCAGTTCAGGTTATTCAATATTTCGGAGCCCATCAATGCTGCTCGTGATCAGTAGTATGAATCCAAGTTCTATATTTCCAATGTCCGTAACTCCTAAATCGCGATCAAATTGTACATCAGGGAGGCCAGCCCCTGAAGCTGGGTATATTCGCGTATCTCCTGAAACGCCAAAGCTCTATTGAAACACGCTACTCCATGGAAATTCCCTCCTTTTGAATAAGTAGCGACAGTGAGAAAAACAACATATAACAGCCATCTAGACGCGGAAAGAGACAGCTCTAGTACTAAAAGGTCAAATATCCTACACAATCACTGATGCCCGAGTTGCAACAGCGCATCGGTCAGAGCAGACTGTACATCATTGATCTAAAACGAATTCGTTAGCTTCATCACAGAATAGGAATTTGGAGAGTGTGCTTACCAAAGGTGGTGACATGATAGAGAAGTGATTTCCCGGGATGCACCTGGCCGTCACCCCCCTCCGCGTGAGCTTATCCCACCCGGCAGCGCCGAAGTCCTTTCTCTTGCCCAGGAGCCAGTCCCTCGCCTCCCCAGCGATCTCATCACCACACATCACCGCATCCCGCCTGGCCTGGTCGACAACGCCCTCGAGGACGCTGTCCTTGGCCCACACGGCAATCACCTTCCCCAGCGCCGCGGAGGCGGGCATCTCAGGAGGTGAGTAGTGCTCGAGGGCGCGGACGCTCGCTAGGAAGTGCCGCCTCGTCGGCACCGAGACGGTGCTCTTCCCGTCGATGCCTGAGAACAGGCCCGCCTTGTCGAGGACGTCGAGGGTCGGCGCAGGAAGGGGAGGCAGTGTCCGCGGGCACGGGCTGTCGATCAGCCCGAGGAGGTCGACGGCCTCGCCGGCGGCCAGGAGCTGCCTTGCCGCCTCGTACGCGAGGATGCCGCCCATGGACCAGCCTGCGATCAGGTATGGCCCCGAGGGCTGCAGGTCGCGGACCGTGCGGAGCATGACGGCCGCGACCTCTGGCAGGCTTATGTCGTAGGCGTCCGGGTCTGCGATGAAGGGCGAGCTGAGCGCGTATACCGGGAGGGAGGACGTGGTCGTCACCGGGGGCAGGTTAATGTAGGACAGGGCGGAACCGGAGCCGTCTGGCAGGAGGAAGAGAGCTTGGCCGTCAGGACTTGGTGTGCCTTGGATCAGGATTGGCTTGCTTTCATACCGTGGTGCTTCCATCTCAGATCCCTGGCTTCCGTACAGCGGTGCTGCCTCCTTGTGGTGCTCTAGGCTATGCTCGAACTCTTCCGATGCAACCGACGTCAATGGAGACTGCTTGGCGGAGTTCAGGGTCATGTCGACGTCGTTGGGGGTTGGATGGTCGTTGAAGAATGACGAAGGGAGGCTGATTCCGGATTCTTGCCTGAACATGGCCAAGACGGTGATGGTGAGCAACGAGTCAAGACCGAGTTCAGCAAACTTGGTCCATGGCGAGACCTCGGCACGGCTGACGCCGACCTCTCTTGCTATGATGGACATGAGGAGTCCAGCCGAGTCCGAGGACCCGCTGCTCCTGCTACCCACGTCAATCGCGCTGTCAGCCTCGGACGCCCTGGAGCTTGAAGAGACCGAGGTAGATGTTCTGAGCCTGCTAACAGCGGCGGGCAGAAAAGATCTAGATCTCGCCCTGCTCGAGCATGAGGTGTCCCTCGGTCTGCAGGGTCGTGTGGCGTCTGGCTCGACAGGACTCTTGGCTTCAAGCTGGCTTTGGAAGTACACCTTGAGATCCCCGACCGTTGGGAACTGGGTGAACAAGGAGCTGGCAAGGTCCATGCTGGTGAGTTTTCTTAGCTGCTCAAGGATTGCGATGGTGAGTAGCGAGTCGATCCCGAGGTTCGACCACTCTGTCGAAGAATCAGCAACATCACTCGTCTCTAGACCTGCCGCCTCGGTGATGACTCCAAGAACATCCACAAAGCTGACGTGAGGCTTATGTGTCTCGAGGGTGGGAAATGGAGTTGTGCCTAGAGAGCGAGCAGTATTGGCACGACTCAATGGCGCAGCCGAAGGCGACCTGGACAGAGTCGGTGGAGTTGGTGGTGCTGATGGCGATAACTTGCTTGGCAAGGCGTGGCCGAGCAGGTTGTAAAGAAGAGGCCTCCTCATTTGCTTGAACTTGAGTCCCATGCACAGGGCTACCACTGTGTTGCCACTGTAGACATAGACATCACCGGACCACACTCCTGGTTGTGTCTCGGAAGGCTGCATGCAGACATAGCAGGCGTAGTCCTCCTTATCGGACAGGCGACGCAGGATGCGCATGCTCTGCCAGCCATGGGAGATGTATACATCATCTTGTCCAGAGGGTGGATTGACATTGAGCGAGAAACCACCAAGCTGGGCCAGACAATCGATCCAAAATGGGTTGTGGACGAAATTCTCGGTTTCAGCAGGGGTATCAAAGCAAAGCCGAGCACATGACTCTGGCCGATCGGAGCTCAGGAGCAGGTCTTCCATGCCAAAGTATTTAGGGGAATAGTCAACCACCGTCTTGAACAATTTGTACACCATCTTCTTCTTCAGCTTGTGCACATCGCCTTCTGGCTCCTTGCGGCGGAGCATCTCGGCTCTGTCCTGGATGAGGTAGAGATTCTTGTTGGCGTCAGAGAACGCGGCTGCCTTGGAGGTGAGATGGACAACACATCGCGCGTTCTGGCGATATGTGTCCTCGTCGTCATAGGAGGTGCTGAAAACAAGCTCCACGGGACTAGACGGAGAGTGCTGCGTGGCTGTGACTAACAAGACTTGTCGCTGGTCGACGTCGGTCGAAACAACACAGGGGCTGAAAATCTCCATGTCAGACAGGTCCATGGGGGGAACGTCGTCGGCAGCGAGGGAAGCATCGCGTCTCTGGAAGATGTATAGAGCACATGAGAATGCCATTGAAGCGTAGACAGAGCTAGGGCACAGGCTGATGCCGCCCACGGCATGACCGTGGACCATGCCAGCAAGCTCGGGCTTGTTCAGGTCGCTGATGAACTTGACTGATGCTTCGGACGCATCGAAGTGCTCTTCCTCAATTTCTTGCCAGCATGGTGACGAGAATTGGGGCAATGGTTTGGCAGCAGCGGCCTCTACTGGGGCAGCCACACGGTCTTTGCGGCTAGTGTAGTTGAGCCAGTAGTTCTTCAGGTCGAAGGCATAGTGTGGAAGGCTGACAACAGACAAGCTGTGCTTGTAGTCTCGGTGAAACTCGGCCCAGTTGACGTTGATTCCCCGGGAATACAGGGTGGCCAGTGTGGATGAAATGCCTTCCCAGATCCCCTTCTTGCTGTCAAGCGTGGATAAGGTGTTGGCTGCGGCGGTACCAAGAGTCTGCCTCACCAGAGAGACGCAGGTAGAGCCTGGGCCCATCTCCAACCACACTGTGTTTTGATCCACATTCTGTGTCGTCTGGCAAGCTGTCACTGCCTCAGAAAACAGAACCGGCTCTCTGGCCTGTCGTGCAAGGTAGGAAGAGTTGAAGACGCCTTCTTGTTCGACCAGGGATCCAAGACGACTGGATGCAACGGGTATTCTCGGCTTCACAAAGTTCACACTCGCCGTGCTGCTCTCGTATGCATCCAGAATAGGATCCAGTTGTGCCGAATGGAAGGCGTAGGGGACATCTAACAAGACTGATGTGACACCTAGCGCCTGCTGCTGCTGCTTGAATAACTGCAGGTCTTGTTCTGACCCAGCAACAACCGTCGATGTGGGACCATTGACGCAAGTAATCTCGAGCGACCCCAATGCAGCCGTCTGCAAGGCTACCGTGACATCGGCAGCCGACAGCCGCAGGGACAACATCTTGTGCGTGCCGCGCGAGCACATCTCCTGCATGAGCGATGCCCTCTTCGCAACCAGGAAGACCACGTCCGCCGCGGAGATGACACCCGCTGCGTACAGCGCCGCGTACTCGCCGAGGCTGTGGCCGATGACGAGGCTCGGCTCGACTCCCCAGGACTTCCAGAGCCGTGCCATCGCGACCTCGAGGAGGGCCATGCAGAGCTGGCTCTCCAGCGGCGAGGGATCTGAAGCAGACGGCTCTCCAAGCAGGGGTGGAAGGATTGACGGGAGGTCTTGGGCCGAACACAAGGAGTCGAGCTCGCTGATTATGCGCTTGAATGATGGAGAGCTGTGATACAGCACCTTCGCGGTGCCGACGATGCTGCTTCCCTGGCCTGGGAAGGCAAAGACGACGGATGGTGTTTTGTGGGAGGAGAGGGTTGCCGAAGCTGATTCGTCCCACTCTGCACAGTCCTTTCCAAGCTTGGTGACTAATTCTTCCGTTGACTTGACAGCATATGCCTTTCTCAGGGGGTGGTGTAGCCTTCTGGCAGTGCTCGTATAAGCCACGTCTGCCAATGATGCAGATGGAGCAGATGGCGCCATAAAGTCCCGGAGACGCTCTACATTGCCTCGGAGCGATGCGATTGTTTTGGCAGATACCGTAACCACGTGGGAGGTACGCGAGTCTTTGAAAACTTCCAGTGGGCTGTCTTCAGTTGTCAAAGGCGCATCTTCGAGGACGATGCTGGTATTCCCGCCGGCGGCGCTGAAGTTGTTGACCATGAGCTTCCTGGTCTTTCCCTCCCGGCGTAGGAACGGAGCGAGAGTTGCGATCCGGTACTTGTCCGCGAACGGAGGTAACTTAGGGTTGATCTCGCCCTTGACACCGACATGTGGTAGGAACATGTCACGTTGAAGCATCATGAGGCTCTTGATGAGAGACGACACTCCCGCTGCGGCTTCTCCATGGCCAATGTTGGGCTTGATGGAACCTATCACCAGGGGTTGCGAGCGTGGTGTCTTGCAGAGGGAATTGTAGACGGATATCGACTCGGCGCCGTCGCCCGCCTGGGTGCCTGTGCCGTGGCATTCCACGTAGTCGACCTCAGCAGGCTCAAGGCCGCCCTGAGAAAGCACGTCTCGGTACAGCCGCTCCTGGGTCTCGATGTGTGGGTGCGTGATGGACACTGCCTTGGCTGAGTGGTTTGTCGCCGAGGACCTAATGACAGCAAGGATAGGATCACGGTTGGCCACGGCGTCTGAGAGCCGCTTGAGGACGATGACACCAACGCCCTCTCCTCTGCAGTACCCATCGGCACCGCTGTCGAAGGTCTTGCATGAACCTGTCTTGGAGAGGAAGCTGCCCCTGCTCAGGCCGTCGTACATGTTGCACCCAGTCAGGATGTTAGACCCGCCAGCAACGGCCATGTTGGTCTCGCCGGATCGTAGAGAGTTGCAGGCAAGCTGAATGGCGAGAAGGCTGGAGGAGCAGGCGCTATCTACGCTGTAGGAGGGCCCGTCCCACTTGAAGTGATAGTTGACGCGGCCCGCACTGAAGGCACGTATACCGCCGGTGACGTAGTACATATCCACGTTCTCGGCGGCGTTGTACTCTTTCCAGTCGTCGATGGTCTGTCCAAAGAATGTTCCCACCTTAGTGTCGCGTTCTTGTTCAAGTGGGGCTTGTGTGTACCCGGCCATCTCGAGAGCCTCGTATGTAGACAAGAGCAGTAGCCTCTGACCAGGATCAGTCGACGCGGCCTCGCGAGGCGACATGTTGAACAAGCGGGCATCGAACATTCCCGGCTTGTCAATGAAGCACCCGTATGGGGATGTGGATGCCATATCGGAGGCATCTTGGTTGTGAGCCTTGACATCGAACCGATCGCAGGGTATCTGGCGGCACAGGTCGACGCCATCCTCAAGAACTGACCAGAACTCGTCAAGGGAATCGGCGCTGGGGAACCTCCCCGACATGCCGACGATCGCAACGCCTTCAGATGATGAGCAGGCATCTTTTTGGCATGTCCGTTTGGATTGGGAAAGGGAATTAGACTTTAGTAGGTTGCTATGGTTGGCCCCAAGATGAGACTCGAGACGTCGGTGCAGACCAGCTGCTATTATTGGCACAAGTTGAATGGGTTGCTCGCCATCCAATGACTTTCTGCAAGCTTGAAGCAGCTGGCTCTCTTGAATCCTGTTCTGGAAGACATCGTCGATTATTTGAGGAATCAGGTCGTGAAACTTTTGTCCTTGCATTGGGGTCCCAGAAGCTGAAGAAAGTAAAGGGATCCTAATTTTGAGGCTTGAGGCAATGCCCTCGGCATCGGTGCAGGACATCTTGCCTTGTGAGGCTATGCTGGGAAGATGTTGTCCGTGGAACGGGGCAGCAATCTGAAGAGGGATGACCGGCTGTTGACGGCCTCGATTTTGAAATGGTTGAGACGAGAAGAGGAGGTCCAATGTGGACGGAGGGCCGCTGACTGTACATGATGTCGAAGTAACGGCGCTGACATAGGCAGCTTTCAATGGGGGGATATTCTAGATGAGAGCAAGTTTAGTTGGCTGTTCCCCCAATGGGGTCAGATGGTCAGATGTTCCAAGGCTTACACAGGTGGAATTGAAATGTGTCAGGATATCGTCGACTTCCTTTTCTGTCAGCCCGCTGACAACCCTCGCCCAGCTTGTCTCATTCGTTTCTATTGTTTCTGCCCGCTTGTAGGCCTCGAGTCCCAGCCTGACTGCAAGATTGATCGTTTCGGGAGAGAGTTGAAGGACCTGCACCAGTGATTGCGAACAAGCGGCCACGGCAGCAGGTAGGAGACCGGTACACCACCCCACGGTCACGGAGTTGTGGAGGCATTCTGGGTCGTCTTCGAGCTTCCTATTTCGATATAGTTAGTTAACGGATTTTCCTTTTAGAAGCTCGCGGCACATACAAAACAAGATGTCCCAGCTGTGCAACACATAAAAGGAGGGTTTGGACAACCACGTCCGGACATTGTCGTTGTGAGGATTCCTCGGCCAATGTCAGAAATGAGTCGAAGTAAAATCTGGCCTTTTCAGAGCCGCTGCAAAGCTCCTCGAGACTCCGGCGCGCAGCGTCAGTAGAAACCCTCAGAAAATGTTGTAAGTAAATAGAAGACGGAGCCCGCTTGTATAGCGTTTGTATGGCCGGGAGCACGCTCTCGGTCTGGTCCCCGAAGAGAACAATGCGTTGGGGCTGGGTTGACAGTTCCATGGTTATGTCAGAAACACTTGGCCGGCGATGTGTTCTGGAGATGCAACCTGCTTGATTCTCTTCTTCTTCCATCTACGAAGGGATCACGGTTGATAGATATGCTATGAACGACATGACAGTTCTCCTGAGCTCAGAACATGGGTTCATCAAAGTGGGCACTTGAAAGCAGGCACAGATACAGGCATGGGCTGGTTCGAGGTAAGGCTGTGAGACCTGAAGCCTTGCGATCAATCATCAGGTACCATATGCGGGCCAGGGAACCCCTGGTCAGAGATCGTTGGCATCCTATCTCTTGTCAGCTGGCAGACATGATACTGGTTTCAATGTTGGGATGAAATGGTCTTGGAATCACCGTGTCAGAAAACGGTGCAACAGTGGAGCCCGAGGTGTTGCCCGGGTCCTATATCAGAAGGTTGGGATCTGCTATAGCGATCTGATGGGCCTTGCATTCATGCTGCGATCCTGTGGGCCAAGTCTTGCTGATCCTATAGTGTGCTATTGCTCTTTAATTTCTCCGCAGAAAAAGCTGGTCTGCATGAACCAAAGGCCCTTCCCTAGAGCTCCCAGAGATTGATTTCCCGGAGCCTCACAAGTATTGTTCCCATTTCGATGAACCAAAGTGGTGCGCAAAATTGGGAATACCAATAATGGCCCCCAAAAAATGGATGGAGGTCAACGGTGTATCAACCGGGCGGCCCCCACAACGGACGAGGCGCGGGCTAATTCATCCAATTTTCGCCCGACTAGTGTCGTCTCAAAGCTTGCTTGACAGATGTTAGATGCTCGTTCGGTCGGTGTCATCTTATTTATGCTTGCCAAGAATTCTTCGGACAATCCAGTCTCAGCAGGGTTATCATTGTTTTCTGTGGTGGAACAACGATTCAGTGTCAAATACGAAAACGACCAGCTGAGCCTAGCTCGGCCGAGACCTCTCGAGGTCCAACCACAGGCGGGCACATGCAGCGCGGGCCAGGGACCGGGTGGCATGCGCTGATGTTACGGAGCAGCCGACGGGGGAGCTGCTCGGGAAGATCCACCTTGACTAGCTCCAGATGTCTCGGGGAATATGGGTTAAGCATGGCCTGAGGGGGTATGATCGGAGATATGGACCGTTAAGCTTAAGTCGTCTCAAAACAAAAGACGAAACGACTGGGCTGACACTCCTAGGTGGATATCCTCTCTGAGTTAGGAAATTCGGCGCTCGTAATCATCTGCACCGCTGGTCAGCGCTGGTCGTGATGCAACAAGAATATCCCAAACCCCTCTAAATCTAGGATCATGACGCTTGGTTGTACACTCTGTCGTTTAGGACTGCCTCCCAAGCTCCATCGCCAAGCATCCCGTGGTGTTCACGAACATATCCATCCCACGTTCTTTCTGCCAGGCCCTGTCGATCAGATTGCTCGTCTCTAATCACTACCTTCCTATTCAGCACCAATCATGCAAAACGTGAGTCTTAGTGATGTGAAGCAGACCAGATCGTGCAGCTGACGGCGCGTGTGAACAGGTCATCATTGTGGGCGCAGGCCCATCCGGTCTCCTATTGGCCTTGTATCTGTCACGGGCGGGTATCAATGTTCGAGTCCTGGAGGCTTCCATGGAGCCGGACAGGCAGCCACGGGCAACGCACTACGGCCCGGCTGCCGTACACGAGCTCCGCCGATCCGGTATTCTGGAAGCAATGCAGGAGAAGGGCAGCTTCTCGCCCAAGAGCGTTTCGTGGCGTGCACCTGATGGCTCCTTGCTCGCTGCATTACCCAAACCTCCTCCTCCGTCTGGTAACACAGCACCGCCTGATGGGGTCATCAGTCTGCCCCTGAACCTCGTGGTTGAGATCCTCATGGAGGCCGTCGGGGCGCAGCCTACCGCTCAGGTGGAGTTTGGCTGCCGCGTTGTTGACGTCGGTCAGAGCGCCGACTCTGGTTCTGCTTGGGTTGACATCGTGAAGGGGGCTGATGGTGAAAACCCTTCTCGCATAGAAGGATCTTACGTCGTCGGATGTGACGGCGCCAGCAGCTCAGTCCGCAGCTCGCTGTTCGGCAGGTCATTCCCGGGCTACACCTGGGACACTTGGCTGGTGGCCGTCAATGTTCGCTTCCACGACGTCGAGGCTTACCACTCAGCCTTGTCTGATGTCAACTTCCTCATCCACCCAAACAACTGGTGTATGGTAGCCAAGATCGGCGGTCCAGGTAACCTGTTCCGAGTCACGTATGGAGAACCCGGGAGCATGTCCAAAGCAGATTGCGCCGCACGGGAGAGGACCGTCGAGCGGCTGCAAGCTATCCTGCCTGGCCACCTGTCAGACCCGGCCCAGTTTGAGGTCGTGTCGTCAAGCCCCTACAGAGTTCACCAGCGCTGCGCACCCAGTTTTCGAGTGGGACGTGTCTTGCTTGCGGCCGACGCTGCCCACCTGTGCAATCCCATGGGTGGCATGGGGCTCACGAATGGGATGGTCGATGTCGGCGGGCTGGCGGACTGTCTAATCGGGATCCATCGCGGACTTGCGGACGAGGGGATACTCGACAAGTATGACTCTGTTCGCAGGGGCATATTCCAGGACGTGGTCGACGGCATCACCGCCACAAATCTCAAGAGGATCATGCAGAATTCTAGCGAGGCCGTGGAGGCTGATCCGTTCCTTCAGGCCTGTCGCGAAGCTGCGCAGAGCCCAGAGAAAGCAGCCATGTTGGCCAATGTTATGAGAGTGAGTTGATATTCTTCACTCCTTACTACTGTCGAGCAGCTATCTAACCATGTAATTTCGAACAGGCCCCGGCAAAGCTGAAGCACGACTTCACTCAGTATTACTCTTCAGACGTTCAGGCTAGTTCTCAAAGCCGCGGTCTTGGAGTGGAATCGTCTGTAGAAAAGGCGGCAGTAACTCTAGCTTGAATTTCGATGCAATACATCTTCATATGTGTAGCGTTTGAATCTTTTCATAGGTAGCATTCGAGTCTTGTCTTACACATCTGTTGCACATCACAAATTCTCCAGCTGGCCGTGGCCCCATCTCTATAGCTGCCCGCATCAGAAATCCTTAATACCGTAAACGGCAATGTTGATTTTATTGAACTACTAGCCTATTCAGGTTGAGGTGTATAAATCATTCTGATAGAAGTAATTGCCAAGGTGACGATCCACGATATGATACACAAAGGCAGTATGCAGCCTTGTCGTCGGCATTTGGATAGTCAGCCTCTCCCCGCCGTCGGGCTTGGCCATTCGCCGTCGTATAAGTCCACTCTCCCACTCCCTATTGGCTCCACTATATTCAATTTTGTAATGAATATTATTTGATTTGCAAAGCACAGGTATTAGTAGATCTTAGCCTGAAACCCTGGTCTCAAGTACGGCACAAGTGGTTCTTGATCGACATGTTTCAATGGCACCCCTGTCCTGTCGAGAGCCGCATGACTTGCCCAGGGTCACCATGCCTCGCCCGCCGTTGACTTATAACCCCTGACAGAGTCGGCGCTTCCAGTGCCCTGATGCGGTTGTGTGACAGCCTTACCGCCCTCGTGGGTGTCAAGTTGCACATAGTCCTGCCTTGCATCTCCTCGGCGTGGGACGGTGCTCTTTGCCAAGTCTTCCCCTCGGCGACAGCAAGCGCAAGCCCTCGTGTTCTACGATTCTGTTGTGGTGGTTTACATCTTGGCCCTTTGGACGCTGGTCTCCCCTGAATCAGGCCTTTCCCCCATCCCCTCGGGTTTTCTCGTCTTCGGTTCCAGTATACTATGAGTTCTCGATGGCCGATGACCAGCCCACTCGCGTATCGCACTGGCGGCTTGTCCGCGAGCCTGCGCTGGTTACTCGCGAGATAGTCACGCATGACTGGAAGGGTGAGGGCACTGTTGATGACCCTTACCTTATTGACTTTATCCCAAATGATCCTCGGAATCCGGTAAGCAAATTAATTATTTCATGCAATAGAAGCAGTCAATCAACAATCCTTTTCTGTGTGGATCTTTAAATATACTCACAATACGTCCTCCAACATCAATAACATGCACCATCATCTTCAGCCACCATGATGCAAGACAACTAACAAAAGCCCCAGGTAAACATGCCCACGGGCATGCGATGGCTAGTCGCAGCCCTCAACGCCTTCGCAACCCTAGCCATGACCTTCGCCTCGTCCGCCTACACAAGCAGCGTGTCCACCCTCCAGCAAGAGCTCGGCGTCAGCAACGAGACCGCATTCCTAGGCACGTCGCTGTTCGTGCTCGGGTTCGCCCTCGGCCCCCTGGTGTGGGCGCCGCTGAGCGAGGCGTTCGGCCGGCGGCCCGTGTTCCTGGCCACGTACGGCGCCTTTGTCGTCTGCAATGCCGTCGCCGCGCTGCCGGATAATATCATCGTCATCGTTGTGTTCCGCGGTATTGCTGGTGCGCTGGGGTCCTCGGCTCTGGTCAACTCGGGGACTGTCGTGGCGGATATGTTCTCGCTTGCGGACCGCGGGCGCGTCAGTGCTGTGTTTTCCGGGGCGCCTTTCTTGGGCCCCGTTCTTGGTCCCATCATCGGCGGGTTCCTCAGCCAGAGCTCTGGTTGGAAGGGTGTCGGTGTCCTCATTGCTGGGGTGACGGGTGCTTTGTGGATGCTTTACTTCTTCCTCGTCCCCGAGACGTATTCCCCTGTGCTCTTGCGGATGAGGGCTGTTCTCCTTACTAAGACGGACCCGCGTGGTAAAGTCTTTCAGTCGCGGATGGACAAGGCCAAGGGGGTCAAGTCGACGGGGGAGCTGCTGCGTACTTCCATGGTCCGGCCGTTCTTACTTCTCTTCTCGGAAACCATCGTCAGCATTCTGTCTCTTTACATGGCAATCATATTCGGCGCCATGTATATGATGTTCGCAGAGTTCCCAATCGTCTTCCAGAAAGGATTCGGCCTGTCGCCTGGCTTTAGTGGACTTGCATTCCTCGGGATCGCAATCGGGATGATTTTTGCCCTCGTCTTCATGCTCTTCCAGAACAAGGCATACATCAAGGTGGCAAAAGCCTCACCTGGCGGCAGGGCACCGCCCGAGACTCGACTTGGACCAGCCCGTCTCGGTGCAGTCATGGCACCTATTGGACTCGCCATCTTCGCCGTGACCAACTCTCCAGAGTTCTCATTCATCGTGCCGGTTGCAGCAACCGTACCCTTCGGCTTTGGAATGGTCATCATATTTCTCAGCCTTCTCAACTATCTTGTCGACACATACACCGTCTATGCTGGCTCAGCGATTGCTGCAGCCACTGCGATCCGCTCCATATTCGGCGCTGTCTTCCCATTATTCACCAGGATTATGTTCGAAAAGCTGGGTGTGCACGCTGGTGCGGCCGTGCCGGCAGCCTTGGCTGCCATCTGTATCCCATTTCCTTTTCTCTTCATCAGGTACGGCAAGCAGATAAGAGAGAAGGCAAAGTTCGCCACGGAGGCCAGAGCGCTGGCAATGAAGATGATGGGCCAGGCGAAGCCCGAAGAAAAGAAGGCGCGGCCACTGTCTGATGGCCATGGCCCGACGGGCAAGGAGGAATGGCAGTGCTATGGCAGGTACTGCCTTGGTTGCAGTGTAGATGAGGAGAACCTGTTTATTTGTAGGAATGCAAGCTTGTACGAAGACAAGAAATATGGAAGCTTGTATGATGAGAAAATGGCAGATAAGTAGGAGGATAATTCCTGTACAACACAAATCTTTTCATTCAATGTTCATACCACATCTGTAGTCTAAATGCACCGTGTCTCAGAGTCCGAGTCTCCTCAGTGCTTGCATACGTGTGGGTACCTGTGGCGAGCTCGCCGTTCTGTGTAGTTATTTTCGCGATGATATATCATAACAATTCCAAGTTTTAGGAGGATCTATGTTTATCTTGAAAATGTGCATGTGTTAAATTGCAGCTGCCATAATCACGCTGTGAATTGTGATATTGAGCAACCTTTGGACAATTTGACTGGTTTGGGTCTACGAATTGAATTAATTCATTTTTGGGTGTAGAGCTCAAAAAGGAACCCCGACAGGTGAGATTGCTCATGGGCCTGTTGTGGTGTCGAAATCCACATCTATTGAACCAGGTGCGAGATCGGGTTGTCTCGCTCAGTAATCGAGTGATTTTTCGCGATGAGCTATTTTGACTTGGCGTAGCCAGAATCCGATTTTGACGACCGGTCAAGTGTGAGTCAAACCACAACCCGCACATCACCAAACCCAATCGAGACTTTTCCGGCTCTGCATCAACCCCTGCGGTCGTGCATTATGGCTGACTACACGCTCTACCTGGTGACCGACTCCACACCCGCGATCCTTGGCGACAAGGACATCTGTGACGTCGTCGACCGCGCCATCCGCGGGGGCGTCACCATCGTGCAGTACAGGGAGAAGACGAGCGACACGGGCGACCTGATAGCGACGGCGAGGAGGCTGCACGCCGTCACGCAGAAACATGGGGTGCCGCTGCTCATCAATGACAGGGTTGACGTCGCGCTGGCCGTGGGCTGCGAGGGCGTGCATCTTGGCCAGGATGACATGGGTCAGTCCACCACCATCGTCACCACTGCTGCCATGAATGGGTAGAGGGATTAGGACTCTGGCTGAGACATGCACGCATCTAGACATAACCACCGCCAGGAAGCTGCTAGGAAGCGGCAAGATCATCGGCATCACGGCCAACACGACCGACGAGGCCCTCACGGCGTGCGAGCAGGGCGCCGACTACCTGGGCATAGGGACCGTCTTCTCCACCCAAACGCGCGTCACCTCTTCACCGATTTTTCCATCACTAATCACACCCATGAACATCACAAAGCTAACTCGTCCAATGCAGAAAAACAAACACCAAGAACGTAATCGGGCCAGAGGGACTCAAGGAGACCCTAGCCACCCTCGCCGAAAAGGGCCACGGCGGCGTGCCGGCCGTGTGCATCGGCGGCATCAACGCGTCCAACATCCCGCAGGTCATGTTCCGCGGCAGCCCGCCCAGCAACCCCCTGGACGGCGTCGCGGTGGTCAGCGCCATCATGGCCGCCGAGGACCCGGAGGCCGCGTCGCGGCGGCTGCTTGGCCTGGTCCGGGAGGCTGTGTCGCGCAATGCCCGGCCGAGGACGGGGCTGGCCGCCGCGGCGGGCAAGGAGGAGCTGCTGGGGCTGGTCCCTGGGGCCATCAGGGCGGTTCATGAGCAGAAGCCGATTTCGCACAACATGACGAACTTGGTATGCCCCCCCCCCCGGATGCTGTGCCAGATGTTGGGCTGACCGGGTATTCCCATCACAGGTTGTCCAGAATTTCGCTGCGAACGTGGCTCTCTGTATCGGGGCGTCGCCTATCATGGCCAACTACGCCGAAGAAGCGGCAGATCTCGCCAAGCTGGGCGGTGCGCTGGTCATCAACATGGGCACGGTGACGCCCGACGGGCTGGGGAACTACGTGAAGGCGCTCAAGGCGTACAACGCGGCAGGACGACCAGTCATCTTCGACCCAGTAGGGTATGTCTGAACAACCACATTGTCCCTCCCTCTCTGAAATCAAGGACTCACAAACACAACCCCACAGTGCCGGCGCAACAGCCGTCCGCAGAGCATCAGTCAAGTCCATCCTCTCAGCAGGCTACATAGACGTGATCAAGGGCAACGAGAGCGAGATCAAGACAGTGTACGCCAGCGGCAACACCAGCACCACCAGCACCACCACCACCGAGAGCCAGCGCGGCGTAGACAGCAGCAGCACACTATCGGACGCGGAAAAGGCACAGCTCGTCCGGGCCCTGGCATCTCGCGAGCAGGCCGTCGTGGTCATGACGGGCAAGACGGACATCGTGTCCGACGGGACCCGCGTCGTCGCCGTCCAGAACGGGCACGAGTACCTGGGCATGATCACCGGGACGGGGTGCACGCTCGGCACGACCATCTCGGCTATGGTGGCTGCTTGCGGTGGGCCCGGCGAGGGCGACAGGCTGGCTGCTGTTGTCGCGGGCATCCTGCTTTTTGAGATCGCGGCTGAGCAGGCTGCGGGTAAGGCGGGAGTCGAGGGGCCTGGGACGTTTGTGCCTGCTTTCTTGGACTCGCTTTATCGTATCCGCACTGGGACTGCTGCTGGGGATCTTGGGTGGTTGGCTGCTGAGAGGGTGTCTATGGTGGAGTGAACTGGTCCCTTGGTCTTCTCCGGCGTGGGCAGAATTGGTCGGTACAAAGCAAAGTTCATGTTTACAGGCACCATCTGTGCGCACCTGTATATAGCAACGTTCTCATGTGTGCTTTCACTAGAGCTGCCTCAATGGCAACAAGAAACACCGTCGAAGACAAAGATTTGATATTTTGTTTCGACGGTGAAATCCCTCATGGCCTCCCCACATCTTGTTGTGCTGCACTGTTTATAAACGAGTCGATGGTTATAGAGGGTCATGAAGTGGATCGATCACATGCTGCTGACCTTTAACCTCGACCTCAAGCTCCCGGTTCCCCGGGTCTGGCCCCTGGTCGCTGCTACATTAGGACCTCCCGGTAGTTGGGGTCCGATCGACGGCCTGACGTCTTGGGACGGTGCTACCCCGCGGGGAAAGCCTTCTTCCTTCCCTTGCTCCGACTATGACTCTTTATGCGATTCCAGTAACAAGTCCTCTGGCGACCACCCTGGCTTGCTCGCGCATGACATTGGGCACTTCCTGTTCCTAGATACCTGCCTACTGCTTCCGGGCTATGACCACTGCCGCCGCCGCCATTCGAAGAGTCACAACGTCCAGGCTCCCACGAACATTCCGACCCCCGAAATCATCCACGCGACCTGCAATCCGACCCTTTCCCAAAATGGCAGAGAAGCCAGCCCCTCGGCGGGGGATGAGTATGCCAATTGACTCCGTGGAGTGTACTATAGTGGCTAACACGTGCAACGCGTCGCAGACAATCCCGCCATCTTGTCAGTGGATCCCTGACGAACCCAATGCGATCATGCCATCGAACCGCCCTGACGATGCCCTTCACAGTGTCTGCGACCTCCAAGAGAAGTTCCGCAATGCAATCCACGAGTTCGACAAAGTGTAGGTTTCCGTATACCAAACCAAGCAGCCCATGTCCGCACAAACAGCGTCCTAACAGCCTCGACCTCCCAGCGTCCTCACAACCCAAAAGGTCCTCCGAGCAGCCCAAGCCCTAAACATCCCGATCTACACAACCACCCAGAACCGCGCGCGCCTGGGCGAGACCGTCCCGGAGCTGCAGCAGTACCTCCAGGCCCCGCTGTGCAGGACCCACGCCGACAAGACGGCCTTCAGCATGTTCGTCCCCGCCGTGACGGAGGCGCTGGGCCGCGCCCCCGCGCAGATCGTGCTCGTCGGCATCGAGTCGCACATCTGCATCACGCAGACGGCCCTCGACGCCCGGCGCGCGGGCCATTCTGTATATGTGCTCGCCGACGGCGTCAGCAGCTGCAACAAGGAGGAGGTGCCGCTGGCGCTGGCGCGGCTGAGGGCCGAGGGCGTTGTTGTCACGACCAGCGAGAGCTGGCTTTATGAGTTTGTGGGGGATGCGGGGCTGCCCGAGTTCAAGTCTGTTATTGGGCTTGTCAAGGACACCTCGGCTGATACGAAGAAGGTGCTGCAGGCGCTTGCGCCTGTGCAGGGGGCGTCTAAGATTTAGGTATGGTCGGTCTATGGCTCGTTCTAGAGGCGATACGGCAACTTAGAGGACGGGCGGGTTAAGTCTTAGATGAGTATATACAGGGATTTCCTTCTGGCTCATATTTGTAGACACATTCCTGGGCCTGGCCTGAATGAATTTGTGGTACAGAAGCGCTTCGTTTCAATGCTGTTCCCTGCTCGGCCCCTGGCCTGAGTCACTAAGTACTTTTGGGTGAGCCACGTCCGTTGATGCACATCTCATCTTGCTTGTGTTACTTTTTCATACTCATGTTGCTCCTACACGACCGAATTCCGGTTCTTGAATGGGTGGGACGCCCCAAGGGTTGTTCGTGACGGCACCAGCAAAAAGGGTAATTCTCGCCGCAATGATACGCCTAACGGCGCCCCGGTCTTAGCCCGAGCGAACTCCGGCCATCGCTCCGGAAGGCCATTCATCCTTCCCCTCACGTCACCAGTAGAGCCCATTGCGTTGCTCAGCCCTGACTGGCAGTACAGAAAAGGAAATAAAATGCAAACTCATCCGCAACGAAAGCTGCACGAGCAGCACGCACCCAATTGACCATACACTGCATCACTTGAAAACATTGACCCACACTCCAAGTCCTTGAGATCCGTTCATATCACCAGCATCCGGACTTGAAAAGCCAGCCAGCCACGCATTCTCAACAGCAACAAAACAAACCATGGCCAACACAGACGCACCGGCAGAGCCGCTCATCACAGGCCTGCACCACATAAACCTCACAGTCCCCCACGGCACCCTCGACTACGCCAAATCATTCTACGCAACCACCCTGGGCCTGACACCCCGCCCCGTCCCAGCCGCGCAGACCCACGAGCTCGCCTGGTTCGACATCGGCGCCTCGGGCCAGCAGGTGCACGTGTCGCTCCCGAAGCACGACGGCGACAACACCGACGCCTCGCTCTCGCGCCACCCCTGCTTCCGCGTCGGCTCGCCCGAGGCCCTGCTGCAGCTGCAGCAGCGCGTCCACGCCCACTTCCAGCGCGGCGGCGACGACGCGCCCGGGGCTGCGGACGCGCCTGGGGTTAGTTCTGGGGCTAAGGGGCCTGAGTATCCTAAGCGGTTCTTTGCTAGGGACTTTGCGGGGAATCGGCTGGAGTTTACTGTCTAGGATGGTGGTTTCGTTGGGCTTGAGTCGTTTTTCGACGCATTTGTGTTTCGGGGTGATGTTGGGCTGTCGGGGTGTTCTTGGAGCGTTGTGTTGGGTGGATAGTGAAGAAGGCTCAGCTTCGAGGGGGAGGCCTTGTGTCGCGATGACACCACCGTTGATATCGACAAGCTGCTTATCTGTTTGGTATGATTACATGTCTGGTCGGGTATCTACATACTCGGTTTCTTCAGGGGAGATTAGCATATTCACATCAGGGCTGAAGCTTGTCAAGGGACCAGAAGGGGTAATGACTCGTTGAACATGGCGACGAGTCAATGATCCCGGGTGCAGATAAGCTCAGAATTGGCCTTGATCACAAGCCTATATATGAGGCAGCCCAGAATACCACACGATCACGCCCCGAGGTTGTTATCCCAAAACGTGCATGCCCAGGTGGAACCTGTAGCTGACAACTACATAATGCCGCCTTCACTTAGTAGCCAGGTCCAGGCCACAATCACCTACTGCCGGAAAGACTTAGTACCACCAGTACCGGCTGTGGTGTTCGGACGGTGAGTTTTAGTAGCTGATGAATGATTTGAATGGTAAAAGTACCGTGGCGTTAACACCTCTCAGTGGACCAGCAAACCCTCCTATACAGACTCCCAAGCAAGACTACCCGGTGCTGATCACAGATGTGACTGGATACGAGGGTGACTTCAACCTCCAGGCCCAAGGCATCGAGTTTGTCCATCATGAGAGCAGCCTGAAAGATGAGGAATTCGACGACGAGAAATTCGTCAGAGAGGCTTACTACCAGGAGATCCTGGACCTGACAAAACAAGTGTTGGAGCGGAACCCAAAGTTGTGAGTATCCGCTATGAATGACCGGGACAGAAGAATTATCCCTCAAGCACAATGGCTAACCGGATATTTCCTCATGTAAAGTCCGAAGAACCCATCACTGCACATCCTCCAACACCTCCGCAGGAACAGCCCGGACAAGTTCCCCACCGGCCCAGTCCACGGCTGCCACGTAGACCAGCATCCAGCAGCGGTAGAGGGCTTCGCGCGGCGCTGGCTAGGCGACGCGAAGGCCGACGAGCTGATCCGCACCCACGCCCGTTGGCAGATCATCAACGTGTGGCGGCCCATCCGCCCCGTGCAGCGCGACCCCTTCGCCGTGACCGACGCGCGGTCCGTCCCCGACGGCGACATCCTCAAGGTGAAGCTGGTGTACCCGGACCACGAGATCGACATCCTCGAGGTGAAGGCGCCGCTGGACCCCGAGGGGGAGGGGGCGCACCGCTGGTATTTCAAGGACGGGATGGGGCCCGGGGATGTGGTGTTCTTCACGCAGTTTGACTCTACGTCGCGGGCGGATGTGCCTAAGCGTGTGCCGCATACTGCGTTTAAGGACCCGAGGGTTGATGAGGGGACTTCTGAGGCGAGGAAGAGTATTGAGGTGCGGGTTGCGGTGTTTTACGATGAGGACTGAGGGGTGGCGAGTTGAGGTCTGGCCGCAGCCGGCTTTGGTTTTAAACATTAGAGGGGCAGCAAGTTACTGATTCTCGGGCCCATAAGTGAAAGCCTACCCTCCAAAATGAGTTATTTCTAAGAGGTCTTTCACATATTCTATATACTGTTGCCTGAAGCTGCCTAATGCCTTATTACCTAGGTAGGTATTTAGCTCTTTATGTACGTTAGCATATTTAGGAGGAGACCTTCTCCCTTCTAGAGCAATAGAGGGTAAGGAAACTAGAGAATATATTCCTAGTACTAGATTCAAGTAGTTACAAGCCCAGAGACTAGTTCTCTAAATATTATATAGCTACTCAATACAGTAGCTCTATCCTAAGATATTCCCTAGTTCGAGCCTAGTTTAGAGCAGAAGAAGGATAATCACAGCAAAGGGGAAGAACCCGAGTAGGAAAGACCCAGCTTGTTATAGGCGCAGCGGGCTAGGTGTGGCTGGTAGTTGGGCTACGCATACGGAATAGACCACCTACAGCACAGAGGCCCTTAGCTCTTCGGACTTTCAAGTCAACGGAGGGACCCTTCCTTCCCTGCTTTCTTTCTTAGCTAGACGAGGTTTTATTCGAAATTCTACATTATTGAGCAAGACTTGAGAGCTTCGCCTCTCTTATGTCCCTCCCGTGACACACCTAGTATTCCTTTATGTCTAGCTCAATGATCTAAGGGGGAGAGTTGGAAATCCTGGCTAAGGTAAATAAACACTAAATCCACGCTCAGAGGTGTGGGTTTTTCATTTTCCTCTATAGCCTAGTGGTTATGAACCCGGAATCATGGTCTCGTATCAATGCACCATGAGTCCGATGGGATGTTCCAAATCATTGGGGAATAGGTAGTGTGTTTTGCATTATCACGGTCCGCTACAAATGAAACCAACAAAGCCTTTACCAAATCTCAGCTTCCGACATCAGCCCGAGCGCCCGTCGGAGGATGTCGATACTTTGACTCGCCCTGTGCCTCAGAACTTTGCCTCCACCGCCCCCATCTGTTTGCCGTCAATTTCAACGGAGAATGTCATCAACGCTGACTCGAGTGAAACCACCATATCGTAAGAAACTCGAAAGCTGGGATGTATTAGATCAGAGAGCTATGTAAAAACCAGCCATATAACAGTCACTCACTAGTTCTCTCCATCCGTGTCGACCCTCCTAGTAAACCTACTCTCCGGGACAGCACGAAGATCGGACGTAAGGCTGCAGTTCACTTCGAGTTTTTCGCCTTTTGATGGGTGTATTGGAGCTTCTCTAAGAGTGAAATTGTTGGTTGGCATGCTGAGCTCACAGATGGGCACAACTGGTTCGCCCGGTTGGATGGGAGAAACTTACGGATCCTCGCATTGAAAAAGCGTATCCACGAATACCAAGTCATCCGGTTCGTAGTTCTCATCGATGTCGCGGGAGAAGGAGAACTTGATCTTCTGATCTCGCTCAATATCATCCCCAGTCTTGACATACCACGTCATCTGGTCCAGGTCACTAGTTGTATCAAATGTCATGGCAAAAGGATTTCAGACTTACCCTTTCGCACATTTTCCGGCCATCGCGCGAGATTCTACATATGGGAACGCCGACATCGATGCGAGGATCGTAAACGCCGTTCGCCTTCACGCCGTAGTGCTTCGTAGCGCAGGTAGACTTTACCACAACCTGTCCAGGTAGTTTGCTAAGAGCTGCGCCCCTAGGAGTTGGATTTGTTAGGGATACATTCTGTGTCAAAGATCTCTCTGGTAGCACCCACTTCACGATGGCCGCCCAAGCCTCGTTGGGCTGCAAAACCTGAATTTGCGGGTGCTGCTTTTCGATGCGGAGTTTGAGGTATTGGCTGCTGCCGAAGCCCCCGACCAAGAATATCCCCTAACACCGCAGTTGTTAGCTGGCTTTTGGTGGTTATGGTGAAGCTCTGCTGGCATACCGTAACACCTCGATCCTTGCGCTTTATCTTCACAGATTTGATTTGGTCGTCGATGAGCCTTAGAATGTCATTGACTAACGGATCAAAAATTGCCTTAAGATCTTTGCCCGTCATTCTCCACTTGCCAGAAACCAGCCCGTTGTCTGGGTCGTTCTCCAGTGGAATCATTGGGAACTTGATGATGTGCTCTTCTTCAGGATCGCCGCGGAATGCTGGCTTGACCTCACGGTCAAATTGCTCCTCAGCCAAGAAAAAACCGTTCTCCTTTCTGTGTTCAAACCACTGCTCTTCGCCGACGAGTTCTTTGACGGCGTCGACGAAGCGTTGATTCAGGCCCATTGACCCAGCCATACCACCGGTTCCCGGCACCAGTTCCTTTACTTGAAGAGGCTCGAGGGCAGCGACCTCGTAGGATATCAGGTCGACTGTTCCGCCCCCTGCATCGCAGACGACGAACGCGTCTCCTTCCTGGAGAGCAAAGTCCATCTCACGAATGGTATACAATGCCGCGGCCTCTGGCTCTTTGATCAGCGTGACCGGAGAGATTCCGGCGATCCTTGCCGCTTTGAGCGTGGCGTTCTTCGCGGCATCGCTCCACACTGCAGGCACAGAAAGAACGAATTCTTTTTTGCAGTTCATGAAGTAACTGTTGGGAACAGTGTTGTTGATTTGGGACAAAGCATGTCTGTAAATTGCACTGATGAAATCTTTCGCCACCAGGACTGGTTCTTTGGGCAGCTTCTTGAGTTTCCGCTTGACGTTGCCCGGTGGCAAGTATATCGGGCGCTCCTGCGTAGGGTCGAGGAGAAGTTTGACGCCGACGATACTGTCCATCGTGCGGTCTACCTGGGCGCCCCAGGTGAACTTCCCCTCGTCTTTGGAGTCATAGTTGATGACGGTCGGAACCTTTGGTGCAATACTAGCATGATCTTTGGCTCCTGTAACATGCCAATAGTCTGGTTAGAGCCTCATGTTTAGCGGTACATAAGGCTTCCGAGACTAACCTGGCCAGTGCCCAATGGTGTAGATTTTGGGTTCTCGCCGATTAGTAAAACAGTATGCAATACCAGAGAAGGTAGTTCCGAAATCGAGAGCTATGATTAACTTCTCGTCCGACTCGTATCGAGGCTGATCACCAATGCTCATCCTGTTGTACTTATCGGCCAAAAGAGACCCGTTCATTTTCGTTGCGTGAGAAAAGTGAGTCCGGGCAAATTTCTAGAGGTATAAGTGCCAGGAACCTTCGAAAAAGAGCTTTGCGTGGCAGGAGGCTCAGTGAGTTGGCTATATGTGCGTCCTGGCTTCGGAGCCGAAGGGCCCGAAATTCCTGATATCAGGGGTACATAACCTCACTGGATTGAGCATGTTCAAAGTGATACGCTGGCTGGAGCCTTTTCGCGCTTGCATGTTAGGCACTGGGTCCAAGAATAATCCGAGCAGAACCTTTAGTCATGCTCTCGAACCTTGCAAGTGGGCAAAGGATCTCTGGTGGCGTACTCAAATACGCTCAAGTAGACTTGTCATTTTCTTACAGACTGGCATGATCAAGCGCTTGCATACCACATAATTAGCATTATCGCAGGAAGCGAAGGTGGACTTGACAACACAGATACCCGTGGGGGGCCCGGCTTCGCTTCACCCACTGCTGCCGCCGGAAGGCGTTGGGGGCCACCAAAGGGAAGACCCACGGGTACAGCAAACAAATCGACGCAGCTGAAACCACGTTGCAGGCCATTTATCCACACTGGGGAACAAAAGAGGGTCCTATAGCCGCAGTAGGATGTAATGCTGCAAAGAGATAAAATAGCCGTCCCCTGCTCGGTGTCTAGGCCAATCGCTAAATTTGTCTTTCGCATCTTGGACCCAGTTTGGTGTGAAAACCTTTTGGTCTTCAGAAGTTCGGTTTAATGTTGCCGCTCCTACCACAGTACGACCCTCCCTCTTTGGGCCAAGACGGCAAGGCTCTGCCCCTGGTCAACAGTTGAGGCCATACATAGATAAGGGTCCGTTCACAATCTGGCCTTGGACAACCGTATGAATCAGATCAACCGTCTGTTGAATCTCGGGACTTCAGGCGGCCACGAGACACAGTCCTGTGGCATTATCCACCTGAACAAATTCTGCAAATCCACTTGTCCACTGAAGCCTACCAAGCGATCAATGTGGATCATGGATCGGATACCTCAACCGAGGTTTCTTCGTTCCTGGACTTATGATTCCTCAAGTGCTTCCGCTTCCGGGCCCGGAAATCATATCCGCAGCGAGAGTATCGGAGAAACAAGAGTCGATGAGGACGTGCACATGATCGATAGTCACTTGGAACCCAGAGGGATGCACGGCACAGCTACAAATAGCTCAAGGACTGCGCATGCTATCCTCCTTGGCTTGGACACCAAGGTAGACGATATCAACGACAAACTGCAGTTCCTGGCCAAGGTCGTGTCATCTTTCGAGAGAGTAGGTCTGCTCTCATGAATTATGAGATCCCCATATCAAAACAACGCAGCTGAAACATCAACACAGAATGCGAGCGACATCAGCGGTCAGAATCATGAACATCGCGAATTTGACGGGACGAAGTGTATGCGGGGCGAGGAAAGCCAGCGTCTAGCGCAGGAACGCGCAGAGCTCTCCTCAAAGACAGAGATCCTCCAGGGTCGCCTGGACGCGAAACAGAAGGCGCTGCTCGAAAAAGAAGGCGAGATTCGGCGGCTCGAGGAGGTGAACCACAAGCTACGTGATATTGTGCTCGAAAAGATTGGGGACCAAGAGCTCAGCGACAACGAAATCGTGCAGGCCTTCCTTCAGGTGCGACAGGGGACTCTGTCCCTCGCTACAAGTACCGCTCTTTACTTCGACCAGACCCCCTCGCTGGAGAATGACGCATCTCCACACTTGAAGGGCTTGTACGGTCATGGCGCATGGGAGTCCTGGAAGCGCATAGACCGCGAATTGCATGTGCACAAAGAGCTTTTCGGGATGCTGCATCGCTCTATCCTTGATACGGCGTGCTTCGGAATCGAAGGATTTGAGGCCGCGTCTCCCGAAGAGCTAGGAACCATCGCGCAAGGGCTTAGTACCTTGGAGGCCATGGCCAAGAAGCAAGCAGGTAAGTCGGATGCCTAACTAGGCCTAAACATATACAGCCCCCCTCCCTCAGGCAACAAGTAACGGTTAAGTTCTAACACACACATCAGTGTCGACGTCGGTGCTAGCCAACTGGCGACTTGCCACGCTCGAGTGTGTCGAGGCCCTTAATGCCCAGGAACACCGAAGCGAGTATGTCGCCAACGAGCTCTGCAATTTCCTCGCGCCAATCCTCAATAAGAAGTTGCCGCAGCAGGCAGAGAAGTTGCGGGCCCAGGCATCAAAGCTGTGCAAAGACGCATTCAGATTAACCATCATGATGCGGAAGTCTCGAGAGGACTATCGCTGTGACGCGATCAAAGACATGGTGCAACGTCCAATTACGGACGTTGAGAGCTGGTGTGAGCCCCAGGCCGTTGATGGGGGAACGGCTAGCGAGAAAGGGGATAACGTTGCGTACGTGCTATTTGGGGCATTGTGCAAGAATCCCATCTATAGGGGAGAGAGTGAAAGAGTATTGGTCAAGGCTGAGGTGGTATTGGAAAAGAAAAGTTTGTAATAGATGGTCTATCTGTACCTAGGAAAGCGTGGGTTTGGAGGCAGGGAACAGATCCAGGTAGCTTTCTTGTCGTTGTCTGCTGAAATATGCCAGTGGTGGGCCGACAGTTGAATTAAAGTAAGTTACTCACATTCTGCAACACTCTCTCAATACCTCAGTTTCTCAGCCGAGACACTTATGACTGCGAGCGGTTCATTGTGTCCCATACAGCGAGGCTTTTCCCAGTGAGAGGAGACATCACATGAACACCTACCATACTATGGAGTTGGTCAATTTAGGATGGCTTGGCCTTGGTCTCCAGCCATTACCACGCCTCTTTCACTCCAGAAATAATGAGATTGGCAACACAGCACCTTTTGATGTCTCCTCTACCCGGCCTGAAGAATGAGGGGTTAAAACCCGTCAAGTGGGAGCAGCGTCGCAAGTGTCGCAGCACTGTTGGGCGGCCGTAGCCGCGAGGACAGACTATACACGATACGGTACTTGCTATCGGTAACGAGTGAGTCGGAACTGGCTCATCAAAGGCTGTTTTTTTCAGGTCAAGGTAGCAGAGTCTTGTAGCAGATTCTTGTAGCAGATTCAGTGCTGTAGAAATAGTCTAGGCGACTTCGGTAGGGAACTTTGGGCCTGATTCTCCATCTGTGCTGACTTGAAATTTGTCAGAGTGCTGACACTGCGAAACGGGTTCCTTGAGTGGAAAATTTGCCACCAGAGTGTGCAATACTTCTGAAAAGGGGATAGCAGATGGCTGTAATTCGCTGTGCGGTTCTAATATTCACGAGTAGACTGTAATCGGATTTGCACTTAGGGATGTCGAGGGCTCGTCGGTGATGGAGTCTCTCTATTTGATGTGATGAGTCAGTTGACTCTATGATTGCAGGTTACAAAAGTTGAAATAGAAGAACTGGATGCAAGATGGGAATACTGTTGCACAATGCCACGGCGAAGGATATATACACATGTATAACTTCTGACATCCGTCGTAGTCGACCTGTAATTTTATTTTGTTGGTCTGGCGTGACGAAGTGTTGGTGACTTCGGGAACTGAATAACCACCAAAGCCATAGATCCGGTAGCTCGTACGCGCTCAATTTCCTGATGGTCTTTGTATCTTGTTAAGGAAAGTGGCATTGAAAGCCCCAAATGAGACCGCCGCCCTCTCTTGTCGAGAAACACCACCCCGAGAGCTAAATGTCATTGACTGCCCTTAATCTTGATCTTAGATACAGTAGTGTTCCACAGCGAAGTTAGCCTGAAGCGTGGCGAACATCCATTGACGAGAATAACTTGAAATATCCTAATCTGTGGGGCGGGAAAAAATGTAGCAGGTTCACCATGCTTGTATTCGCCACGATGCATTTCTGATCGCATTACGAATTAATTAGAATCTCATCATGCTATTTGATAGCGGCTCGCATATATAAAATAAGGCGAACCACTGTATTGTACCGTTTCCTTCCAAGAGCGAGAATGAGAAAGATGTCAGGATTGGTTGAGGGCATCAAAGTCCGCGCTTTACTGTTCTGCGGGCGTGTCCTCGCTGGCATCAATCTTTTCCTTGTACTCCGTGAACGTCTCAATGCCCTTGGGCACGCCATTCCACTGCAGCCCCTGCCCAGATGTTTGTCAGCCTGGTTGATGGCTTCACGGAATCCCGCCCCGGGGAGGGGGGGGGGGAATATCATTGGTGGACGTTAACTCACCTGCTCATCCATGAGGCGAGCGCGGATTTCCATAGACTTCTTCCACGATGGCAGCTCAACCATACGCTCATGCCACGCACGGGCGTGAGGGGCGCCCTCCCAGACCTCATCCGAGGACTGCAGGAGGAGGTCGGTGAGGCGGTCGTTCCACGGCACGAAGGCCATGTCGGCAAAGGTCATCTTGTCGCCAACGAGCCACTGGGCATCGGCAGGCTTGGCGGCCAGAACGTCCTCGATGACACTGAGCACGCGCTTGATCTCTTTGGCGTAGCGCTCAACGGCGGACGGGACTTTTTCTGGGTGGAGGTGTTGGAACCAGCCATACTGGCCGAAGTAGGGACCCTGGCCGCTCATCTGGAAGTGCAGCCACTGGTTGCAGAGGTGGCGCTCCTGCAGCCCAGCGTACGAGATGTGGTGGGCGGCGGTGTCGTACTGCTCGATCAGATACTGGTAGATTGCGCCCGACTCCCACAGCGTCAATCCCGTGTTCGGGTCCTCAATGGCCGGCACGCGGCCGTTGGGGTTGATGTCGATGAAGGGCTTCTTCTTGATGTCGTCGAAGCGGAACGACTTGATCTCGTAGTTGAGGCCAAGCTCCTCGAAGATCAAGATTGCCTGCGGGTGATGTCAGAAACTGGTCGGCATATCATGATAAAATATTCGCCGCCTCAAGGCTCTCAAGTCTCACCTTCCACGGATTCGGACCGGGTGCTGGTCAGTAGTGTATCAGCAAAAGTCATTGAAAGTTGTATCTCCGTTTCGAACAAGAAAGACCTACGGGTAATCCAAACGCGGATGGGCTTAGGAGGATTAGTAGCTGACATTGTCGCTTGGGTCGACGATGAGTTCGTTAGCTAGGCTCCTGGGGCTCGCTTGTGTTGCTGGAGCTACGTTGCAAATTCTTTGGAAACCGCGTCGTGGACAACTTTGACGGAGGAGCTGTCTGAAGCGAGCTGGTCTCTTGTCTTGAACAAGACAAATCATCAAATCAGGGAGGGGAAGAATCCTACTGAGGGGCCAGCCTCACAAGCGCCGGGTCGTCGGTGTTGGTACTGTTGGCAGTGCAAAGAGGATCGTTAATGCGTCGGTCAGCAATTAGCGGCAAACGTGAGAAGGAGACATGGGATGTTAGTACTGGCATTCCATGTTACCGGCGCGCTAATCCCGCTACGGTATGATGCTTCACGAATGTGCAGCAGTGTCTGTTGGCCAAGGATGTTGCGGACGTTGTTGGATCACTCTATGCCAGAACGGGATCACGGACTGCCAAACTTGAACAGTCCTTTCCACGCCAGCATCTCTACCATACATCGCTGTCTCTAATCTTATTCCGGCAAGAGCACATACGCTTCCATAATCATGGAGAGTTTTCCTGAAGAAAGCATCGAAAAGGTCGTATCCGGCATTTATTACGACCAGTTCTTGGCTGCTTTGGGTAGGCAAACAGTTAGCCTTGTGAAGTGATACTCGGGCGGCCAGGGAATCAACACATTTCCCACTCATATTAGTCAGCTGTGGTTACTGAGTTAGAGGGTATGTGCTGACGATGTATATCGACCACTATTGAGGCACATCTTTTCACGCGCACTCTACACAATGCTGTTTGTACCTGCAGCAGCATTGCGGCGCGACTGATGGTTCTGCTGTTGGTAGTAAAACAGCCAATCAAAAACTGGGCAAACAGCTGACTAACGTGGTGGCTAGAAAATTTGCCGATTCCCTGGCCGCCCAACGGATGCCAGTCTAGCACTTACTCTCCATGTCAGCTCATTTTCCCGTATCTCAACGGTCCGCTCCTAACAAACCGTCGGCATCCTCGATATTACTCCTCAAACTATTTCTGAAAAGCCCTTGGCTTCACGTCTTGGCTATATTGAATGCGTTATGGAGCCTACGTGCGCCTGTGTTGAGTTTCTTCGTCTCTCGCTCAGTACTATCGAGGATCTTGAGAAGTATGAGCACGGCTACATTGTAAAGAGGTTTTGGAGTCTGGATGAGCGACGAAATATCAAAAAATCGGCCCACGAATGCCAACTATGTCAAAAGATCTATGACATCCTTGAAGACGCCTATGAAGATGATTTCGACCTGCCCAACAAAGAGGACGGACCATTCGTAGAAATGCGGATGGTTTACAGCGAACTTACTAGTGACGAGAATCTCGTTTCGTCGATCATTCTGTCGTGTGGCTCGGAAACAAAGACAGTCTGGACCTTCCCTCGACCACAGATACATTTTGCCGCATGGGCGGATCAACGTGGGTTATTGCAATTCCACTTGAAGTTGTGATGAATGATGTCTGACTTAGGTAACTGCTGTAATAGAAACACCGGCCTCTGCGCACTTCGTGGATTGGCCTCCAATTTTCCACGGAAATCCAAAAGAGACCGCTGAACTCGCATCGAAGTTACTGCAGAACTGCTTGAGCCATCACAAAGAATGCAGACGTCTGGAGCCGGCAGGGGGAATCAATCTACCCTCTCGTGTTCTATCCGTGAACGACGATTCCGGCAAGATATCCGTCAAGCTCGTCGAGGGTAAAGGCTTGACTGGCACATATTGCGCTTTGAGTCACTGCTGGGGCTCCGAAGACAAGCGACCATTGCGGACCACACAGATGAACATCACAGACCACTTTGCCTCCATACCTTGGGACAACCTGCCGGCCCTGTTCCAAGACGCCATCACACTAACAAAGAACCTCGGCATTAGATATTTGTGGATTGATTCGTTGTGTATTGTCCAGGACGACAAACAGGACTGGGAGCATGAATCAAAGAAAATGGCATCGATTTATCGGGGGGCAACGCTTGTCATCGCAGGTGTGGAATCCGAGAACTCCACCCAAAGACTTTCCAAAACCAAGCGTCCAGAGCCGCTCGCATTGCGCTTTCCGTACTACACACAGGACAGATCTGCGCAGGGCACTTACAGCATTGCAGAATCTATACTCCTCGAGCAACCTGTGCAGAGGCGTCTGAGAGACCGAGGGTGGGTATTCCAAGAGTTCTACCTCGCTCAAAGAAAACTCCTTTTCAGTGCAGGAGGCCTCAGCTGGAAATGTGATGAATCCGAAGTAAATGAACGCGGAAATGGGAGTGACTTGGCACTGTACGAAAAGATGTCTTGGGAACATTGTCTCGGAACCTACTCTGAGAAGCAGTTGACATTTCCCTCAGATCGTATTATCGCTCTTCTCGGAATCGTGGACGAGATAGGAAAGTCGAGAACGGATTCTTTCGTGTCTCAATTTGGGGTTTGGGAAGACCAGCTTGCCGCGCAGCTTCTGTGGAGACCACTGGAAATTCCAATTGAGGACTTGCCTGATCTGCCATCATGGTGTTGGGCAGCTACTGGAGGAGCCAAGATATGGCTCGAATCCAAGCATCTCCATCAAGCTGTGATAAACGGTTTTACCCAAGCCGTCAATCTGAATGATTCAGGGTCTTTAGCTGCTTCGGGGCTACTAATAAGAGCAAAAACAACAGCTTCGCCATTAAAGGAGTGTTGTAATCGGCACAAGCCACGGCCCGCACGACACACCTTGGAAGTTCAGGTACTGCCGGGCTATACTGAAGAATACTACGACATAGGGAGATTCCCAATATTCGCTTCAAACCAAACCAGGATCCCTCTTGGGCTGGCATTGTTTGATGGCGAGATCCACCACTCGGAATGCTTCTTCTTCATTGTGGCTTCTTCTCCCAGAGAACCGAAGAATCAAAGGTATGTAACAGACCCCCAACTTTGAGCTTTTCAATTACTTCTCTGACTAACAAGTTTCTTACTTAGTCACCCTGACGTTCACAGCATCTCCCCAGCACAGGTCCATAGAGACACGGTCAGTACCAGAACCTGGTATTTCATGTGTATCTCAGAGATGTGGCTGACTAAAGTAGGACGAGTGTGTGGATATCGCCGAAGCCGGACAGTCCTTGGAGGTCTACTTGGCCCTGGTTCTGCAACCAGTTGACCAGACTTTGAAAAGGTTTGTCAGGGTCGGAATGGCTTTGATGTGGGCACGAGCCTTAAAGACAGATGAAGGCGAATTGACGGAGTTTGAGATTTTTTGAAGCATCTCATTGTATTAGCGTCTTCTCTACCTGCCCCATAGTACATACTTGTTTTTGCGAACTGCAATCCAGACTATAAGTAGTTGTATGACATGAACCGCTTGGAGCAGGAGCTGAGCTGAAATGTACCACGGCCACAAAATGCCAAGTGGAAGGAAAGACGAATCGAGCACATGGCAGATCGTAGGAATTATACCTTCATAATTAGCAGATACACAACATTACAATTCTTTCTCTTAATGCCACCGCCAACGAGCCTGTAAGGAGCCAATTGCGGCTGTTGACTTCATTTCATCGATCCCGCAGCTGTTCGCGCTAATGATTCTTTTGACTGTTGTTCAATTTGATGATCGGGTTGATCTTGCCCAGCGACATTCTTTTCCCTGCCCTTACGTTAGCACATCACGATACTACCAGCTGTTTTGCTTTTGTAATTGAAACTCCTGTTCCGTACAGGCACACTTTGGCTATTGTATAATTGAGATTCTTCCCCTGGTATTAGCGGCATAGAGTCACTGTGGATGGTCCAATAAGTACTCAGGTCTGTAATTTCACTTCATGCAGATATATTGAGCAATAAGATCGATCCGACATCCTTCATTCAATTTGCGCTTTTAGAAATTGAAGTGGATGAAAAAAAAAAAAAAAAAAAATTTTTGGTCTCGGTGACCATGGGAGTTGCCCAAATCAAGGTCGATGCCATCATTGATTGCAGCCAATGATATTCCGTAACGAGCCCGTCTGCCATGGTGCAAGTTGCGGTATTGGACTTGCAATCGTGTTTATACCCAAGAGCCGTCGCAGTCTCGAAATTTTCGCTCAGATTGTGATATTTTCACTTCAGCGATGACTGCAAAATGCAAGTAAGGAGCATGGGGCAAAGTGTGCTGGCATCCGGCGGACGCCGGCGGATACCGGGAAGAATAGGTCAAGCCACCCAAAGACCGCCGTCTTGCATCGACTGAAACAAAACCAGGTGGTTGTATCTGCACCATCGAAGCGAGGGGAAGGGCTAGCGACGCCTTTCTTGACGATGATACTAGGCGAGTGGATGAAGATTCAGCTGAGGCGGTCGGGAATTCTGACCTGTCGACACTGACTTAGTTGCTTGACTTGACTTGGGCCCTCGATGGCCATTTGTGCCCAGGAAAGGGCTGGTCATCGCGAAAAATGTCCTGCAAGCGAGTGAGAGGGAACCCTTGCTCCGGTCAGTGGTGCCTCTCAAATTTATTGTCTAGCTTGGAAGTCCCTTTCCTCTTGGCAAGCACTAATCTTTCCGGCCTTCTACGAATAATCGGCCCCAGCCCACACTGATCGGTCGATGTAGCTGAGGTCCAATCTAGGCCCATTTTCAGGTCAAGGTAAAAAGAAAGTTTCCTGCTTTTCACCATGACTATGAGGAGACACCGGTACAGTGAAGTGGCGCAAAGTTTCCTCACATGATAGGTGTTCAGGCCCTTGATAGGTGGCTGGCTGGTTTGCTTCCATTGGCGTGGGCTATGACGATTTTATAAGGAGCACACTGGTATTCAGCCAGCCACTACTTGCTTCTGCTGCAGATGGAGGCGTTTTCTCATCCCGGTCCATTAATACAGCAATACCCCCTCTCTTGAAATGCCAGGCTGTATCTTTCGCCACCGAAACAATCACCTGTTAAATAATGTCTAACAATCCACATTCCAGCCAGCTCATCGAGATCGTTTAACTGCGCAGATACATGTGCAGATCGCACCCGAGCTCGATAGTTGTCGTTCCGCTTGCAAGATAAATAAAGCTCAAGTACACACCGATCTCTTGGACTACTAACACCCCAACTCGACTCTTTGGACTAAAACTCTGTATACCCAAAGCTCTCACACTACTTTCCTTGCTTATCTTATTGTCTTGTTCGAGAACAGTTTTCTCAGCCGACATCATCATAGTCATCACCCTGGATTCTTCTTCCAACCAGTGGTGCCTTTCTACCCACGAGCGCGCCGCACTCGCCATCGCAGAAGGCCGCACGAACCCCCGAGCCTCAGACTTGCCCGATCCCGACAATATGGCTACCACAGAACAGCCACAGCGTTACACCTGCTCAACTCAGAAGAATCTGGATGCGGAGCTGTTGTCGCCGCACCAGACCGAAGAGGGTGAGCGGCCGCCCCAGGGCAACGGCGACGATTCCATTGTCGTGGGATTGGGGACTGAGGTGCCGCGATGGGACGTGATAAAACAGAAACCTCGCCAGCTAAAGTACTTCGTCCAGGCTGGCAAGTTCCACTCGCCACGCCGCGCTCAGAGTGCCGGCGATGCATTCCAAAGGGCCGCTGATCTGTGGAATGCGATGGACCTGGGAGTCAGCATTGTGGCCACATCCGACGCCGCCAGCGCCCACTTCGACCTGACCTACTGGGACCCGGATGACCCACGGGATACCACGCTCGCGATGGCTTTCTTTCCAAACGAGAAGAACCAGACTGTGTGGGTCTACGCCAATGCATTGCAGCCAAAGAACATCGATGACCTGGAGTCGATTTTCGCCCATGAGATCGGCCACATTCTGGGTCTTCGGCACGAGTTCGCAATCACAGGAGACGCGGCAAAGGATCTGAAGGCCGAGAATGATGGCGCTACACAGTTCATGGAGCCCAACTATAATTCAGTTATGAGTTATAACTACCCGCCCACTATCCAAGATACTGATAGAAAGGGAATTCAAGCCTTCTATAAGCTTAAGAACGGCGCAAAGGTTGGTGTGCTACCGGTGACCGACTACATTCCGACGATTAAGAAGCGCAAGGCGTAAACCAAGTCGTTTTCTCAGGGATAAACGACTTGCGCAGGGGTGACTATTTCTTTTGTCAGGCCAAGGGTGTTTTGATCTGGGGACATACAGGAAGCATTGCTTTAGGACGACTGTCTTTACCGTAGTTGATCCAAACAATTTACAATCTTTTAGCTCTCGTGCTTATCAACTATCCACGTGCTCACTTTCAATCTCAAGCATTTCGTGATAAACGATTTGCAACAAGAACAGCAATATACGTGATGCTTAGAATGTGTCTTAGTGTTTCTGGGAAGCTAGTGACATTGGTTTGTACAAAGCCAGTTGAATCGTGTTGGACAGACTTGCGGTCATATCGTAGGTCGTCCAGGGGGTTTTGCCAGGTCAATTACATTCTACAGGCGTTCAACTAAGCTTTCTGCGAAAACCTAGGTTCTGCTAGTTCCTCTGTTGATTCCAGGGTCCTGAATACGGGGCCATTGCCGAACTTTCGGTTGCGGAGTCATGTGTGAAACTCGATCCGTATCCACTGTTGTTAAGATTCAAAGTCATATGTGATATAAAGTTATATGCGTAAACTAAGACGACTCAATGATGGTGTTAAATACACTCTCGTCATCCCTGACGTTTCTTTTGATACCGAATAGCTGGCCAATTTCCATCCAGAAGCTACACTCATTTACAATAGAGGGTATCAAAAACACGCTAGTAGAGCGGATATGTATATCCCCTACTAAATTGTATGTATATTATTATTTAACTAGTATATCGGAAATTCCTCTATAAATAGACCTCTAATAACAAAATAGGTATATCTATTAGATAGCTAGAATTAGTATTATTCTTTTTATATAGGTCTTAATTAAATTAGACTAGTAGTTATTAATGAATTTATATTAGAAATATAATTTTAAATAATATCTATTTATTTTTATACTATATCTAGCTATAATATTATAACTACTAGTTTAATTTAATTAAGATATATATAAAAAGAATAGTATTAATTCTAGCTATTTAATAAATATACCTATTCTATTATTAGAGGTTTACTTATAGAGGAATTTATATTACAAGTATAATTTTAAATAATCTAGTTAAAATTGAGAGAGGGTAATTTTAGCGATTTTACTAAAGAGACCTATATTTATAAGGGGTAGCGATTATTTATATATACCCTTCTAAGCCCCTTTAAAATACTAAGATAACCCGTTATTCTAAGTAAACCTTTTAATATAAATCCCTCTATAACTATACCTCTAATTATAAAATAAAAAGAAAATTTAGAATATTATAAATACCCTCTTTTTTATAGTATTAATAAGAAGTAGCTAAGACTTAAATTAGTAGAGTTAACTATTATGTACATAGATTAAGTTAGTATACATATATCCGTATCGTTAGCGTGTTTTTGATACCCTCTATTGCAAATAAGTGTAGTTAGAGGGCTGAGAAAACTTTCCTTGTACAGGTCGATCATCGGGCGTTCCCACACAAGATCAAGCTCAGTAAGCTTAACCTTCTTGGTACGCTTGACGACTTTCCATCCAAAATAGAGGATCTAACGCCCAGGTCTTATCTTCTCCGCTCCAGGCGATCTACAGCCCAATGGTGAAACTGTGTCACATACATTCAGGTTTGTCTCGCTCACAAATACAGACACAAACATATATACACACTCACACAGATTTCATCAGCCGTTGATCTTCAGAAAAAGTCTGCCTGTTCGGGGGAGGGTAAGTCCGAGGAAGCATAGGTTCAATTAGTATCAAGGAGAAATTGCCCTGTAACTAAGCATTTTTTAAATCTGTTGAAACCGAGAATGGAACCTCGCAATGGATTAATACCTTCTGCCCTACATAAACTCAGAAGCTAGGACTAGGTTTCAGTAATAGATATGACCTCTACCTAATTGGCTAGCTGGAGATATGCTATACGAATGGACTTAATGATAGGTCTTGAGGGCATTCGGCTCCACAGCCCTGACAAAAGACACCGTAGTTGCTTTTCCAAATGAAAATTACTTGTGACAACAATTCTCAGGGTTGGAAATTTAATTTTTCGAACGTCTCGCCCGATCGGGTGGCGAGTCCGACTCCTCCTCGTCTACTATCCTCTTCCCCCTCCTCGTGGACCTGTTCCTCCTGCCCCTCTCTCGCTCCCTATTCCTCTCTCGGTCCCTCTCCCTCTCTCGTTCCCTCTCCCTCTCCATCTCCCTAACCCTCTTAGCCGTCCTCTCGGCTGCACTGTCGATCGCCGCCTTGAAATCTTTTTTCGACCAGCGCAGTGGCAGTTTCAGCCTTAGCTTATCACGAGAAATACCAATCCATAAGCTGAAGTGTTCAAAGCAATGTTGCGCTGTTTCCTTCTTTTTGAAATAAAATATCGCCGACCCACCATCCTCATCTGTTTCTAGGAATTCAACAAGATTCACTGCGCCATTCACATTCAATCGAAGGTGGCGACGGTCGTTGCTTGAAATGTGTGCATCCAGTGTATTGCTCACGTCATTCGGGCTTACTGATATCTCCTTCCAGAAGATATATGCGCAATCGGAATGCGGAAACCTGATTGTCAACATGCCATTGAACTCAAGGGTGATGCGCAGCCGGTGCTCTGCGGAGTCTTCGCAGTCGCCATTGCTGGACATTCTGGCAGAGGCACAATCTCACGATGCGATGAATTCTGAAATGAAACCGGTCAATCTCTCGTATCAAGACCAGAAGTCGAGAGTTAGATGCGTACCTGGGTACTCTGGCAACGGATATAGGTCTCGCTCCGGCCAACTCCAACCTCTGGCAGGATGGGTCCTCTCGAAATGGCCAAATCCAGTAGGATTCTCATCAAAATGTTGAGGGGGGTGCTTTTTAAGTCGATAGTCACAACATATTCTGAGATGGGGGTCTAATTAGGTTCGACAAGTTCCCTGGCGAGGAACGGAGTGGATGAAGTGTCTTCAAAGAGACTTGACATTGAGAATCGGCGGGGATCTGTCGTAGCGGAGAGACGATATTGTCCAAAAATCGAAGGCCCTGGTGCGGGGCTGCTTATCCCTCTGTCGGAAATGGCAGACAGCCTGCATATGGCTATACGGACAGCCTGCAGATGGCTATGCAGTCAGGCAGTCAATCCCCTCGTGAATGGCTAGACACGTATCTCACCAATGTTGCTTTTCTTCTACGTACAACCAATGGTAGCAAGCAATATTGTATCACGCGCCCTCGGCTGCATATTGTGGCTGGGAACCATGTAGCCTGCATGTTCTCACGGAACTGCTGTAAGCACAGGCTAGTCACACCAGTATAGTATCGTGGCTGAGTGGGTCCTACCCACCTTTACACGCACAGCTTTGAGGCGGCGGCACAGCTCTTGAAAAGTCATAACGTCTTCAAATATCCCTCATCTGTTCTACGCTCAACGAACAAAATATCGGCTACCAATTTCGAGCACGTATAAGACGATGAATGATCGTGCTCTTGAGGAAGGTGGCATTGGACTTGCCACAAGTGGTATGTGCTATCTGTGTTTCCTTGAGTTGGGAATGACGAGACCTGTGACTGAAGACTGAAGGAATTGCGGGAAAAGAAGGGGAATTCAGTACTAATCAGGACTGGGAGAACCCACCTGCAGTGCGATCAGCTTCGCAGTCGTCCAGTCCTTCAGCATTTATCCCTCGAACGAACGAGAATGACGCCAGAGGCTCTGCTACAGACGAACGCCCACATATCAGACTGCCTGTACAAGATCATTCCAGACCTCTTAGTGGTGCGACAGATGAATCAGTTATTGTACCAGAAGCTCGTCGCCCGGGCGGCATTATCCACCTAGACCCCGAAGATCCCGGACTATGGTTGGTAGATCATCATCTCTACGGCCTCATCGAAGAGATTGTGCCCTCGGCGATCGAGAGCTTTCCGCAACGGATACTCAGTAGCGTGAAACTTTTGTTGGGTGAGCCTCCTCAGGGCCAACGACTCAATAAGAACAAGAAACCAGAGGACACATACCGCATCAGTTTCGCTGAGATGCAACGGATGCATTTGCGCAAGCTCCAAATCGGCCTCGTTGATCACGCCGTGACGATGTATAGCAAGAAGGAGGAGTCCAATAACTGGGAGAGAGATTTAGCTGCGTACAGTGAGCCGCAAAAGCCCCTTAAATCGGACCTTCCTACAAGCGCTGATTAGTCTTGAATCAGTCCAAGCAATGAAAGACTACGATTATATGATGGAATGCAGCAGGCGAGAGCGCGACCCCTGCCTGGTCACAGGGGAGCGCGAAATTGACCATTATGTCACACAAAAGGTCGTTAAAGCCGTTTTGGATAAAGTCGGCCGGGACAGGTTGGAAAAGCCAGACGAGGTACACCCACTAGGACCATGGGAGCATGACAGCGAGCCCATAGGAGGAACAAGAACGAGGACTTTGAAAGCGCTGTCGTTCAAGGACTTCCGTGATCGCCTCTTCCTGGCTACTCTAGGAGCTGCCCTCTTGCTGGGTCCCATGTGGTTGATGGTTCTCCACAATACGCTGTATACGGGCCTTGTCACGACGACCGTGTGCGTGGCTGTGTTTGGGCTTATAGTCGTACTTTGGCTGGATAAGCCGATGGATGTGGTCTCGGCCACAGCGGCCTATTCAGCTGTGTTGGTTGTTTTTGTTGGTTTGACCACTGATTCTTCTTGAGCCCTGTTGTGGAAGTCTTCAGGTGAGGGCAATACCTCTTTCACCGAAGTCCACATAAAAAGTTTTACGTCCTTATATGGCCAAGAGTAAGAAGTGACCGCGTAAATACAGCTGAACAAGCGCACTTATAAAGAGAGAAAAAGGAATTACCTAGGTTCACCATAGAGCTATTGAATCTATGGATTAATTCAAGAACAAGGCTGGAGAATGAGGCGGGCTTGTGTGGACCAGGGTCAGACTTTCCCTGGAGCTAGAACCTGCATTTGCCTTCTAGATAACCATTCTCTCCAACATCCTCTTCCCTTTCTCAATTCTTTCATACCGCAAGCACGTCAAGTCTAGCGTTTTGAATTCGTTGTAGGTGATGAGCTCGCTGATTGCCCGCCCACAAGCGGGCCTTTGCTGACTGCCGTGACCCGAGAAGCCACAACAGAAAGAAAAAGTTCTTGATCACATTGTGCGGACCGATGATCGCGTTGTGATCGAACGTATTGAAGTCATAGTGGCCGATCCAGGTCTCGGTCACTGTTAACTTGCCCAGCGCGGGCAACAATCGTTCCATCACGTGCTTCATCTTGGTAGCCCACACATCTCCTCGGACGTTGAAGTCGTCTACAGCCACAGCCACCTCTGGGCCCTGCTGGTCTCTCCCGCGCGAAGTCAGACGCGAAGCTCTTACTTGGTGAGATGCGTTTGAGAGTCACATTCCACGCCAAGGCTGGAATCATTGCAACTGATGAACACTTGCTCCAAAGCTTCGGGGACTCATCCGGAGCCGATCGGATAGGATCGCAGGCGGGGCCAAACATGATCCAGAGGTTGCGTAGATTCCGGCCGTGAACGGCACGCTTTCCTATTTGACACGAGCCAGGGCAACGTTCTAAGACCGTCTACTACCAATAATTTAAGGTGAACTTCAGTACTGTATGCTTCGATCGTGCCCATACGGCCCATTTCGACCAGCTGAAATCTGCGAGAACTCATTGATCCTTTGCTCTCGTCAAATCACCACCTATTTATATCTTGCCTGCACAGCACGGCCGTAGTCCATTACGATGTTGCGGTGGTGGGCCTAGGTGCCCTGGGCAGCGCGGCGGCATACCACGCAACGAAAAAGAAGCCAAAGTCATTGCTTTCGAGCAGTTTGAACTCGGACACTTTCGAGGAGCTTCACATGACACCTCTCGCATTGTCCGGACATCGTATGAAGCACCGGAATACGTGGACCTGGCCAAGTCTTCCTACAGGGATTGGCGACAACTCGAGGAGGACTCTAAACAGAAGTTGTTGACCATCACGGGCGGCGTGGTCCTGTTGCCTAAGGATGGCCCAGAAGTGCCAGCGGTCGACGAATGGACCAACTCCATTCCCACTGCGAGACAGTGGGCCAAGGGTCTCGACGCCAACAATCTGCCCTACGAGCTCCTGGACCACGAGCAGACGAACAAACGATGGCCCCAATTTGACCTCAAGGATGACCTGGCGGCAATCTACTCCGCCGACACCGGCATTGTGCATGCCGCAAAATCTGTCACTGCCATGCAGTTTCTGGCTCGACTGCAAGGGGCGGACATGAAGGAACGATGCAAAGTGCATCGCGTAATTCCGAGAGACTCGGCGGCCGTGTCGAGCTCGAGCCCCGGAGTGACAGTCGAGACGTCGCAGGGCACCTTCAGCGCGTCCAAGGTCATACTGGCCGCCGACGGTTGGGTCAACGAGCTGCTTGAACCTCTAGGCCTGACCATCCCCCTTAAGGTCACCCAGGAGCAAGTGACGTATTTCAGACCGACCAACCCAAGATTATACGAGCCAGACCAATTTCCTGTCTGGATCTGGGTGGGTAATGAGTGGTACTACGGATTCCCTGCCTACGGCGAGCCCACTGTCAAAGCTGGACACGACAATGCTGAACAATACACGACCCCGTCGGCGCGCTCGTTCATCCCTTCACAGACAAAGACCGACGAACTGGACTCGGCAATGCAGCATTTCATGCCGGACAGAGGTCGCCAGCAGATGCGCACCGTGACTTGTCTTTACACCAGGACCCCGGGTCGTCAGTTTGTGGTATCTCCTATCAAGGAGCAGAAGGATATCATTGTCTTGATGGGTGCTGCCCACGCGTTCAAGTTTGCACCTACAATTGGCCGAGCGGCTGCCGAGTTGGCAATAGATGGCGAAACAAAAGAAGATATTTCCAAGTTCTCGCTCGACACGATAGTTAAGCCCTTCCCAGCAAATACTACGGCTGGGAAGAGCCGGCTGTGAGGAGGCCGTTCATACATAGACAGAATTGCCAAGGAAGTCGCAATAGGCAGCTTTTCTACAGCGGTAGGAATTTATCATGGATGAATGATTAAACTAGTCGGTATCATTACTTAAAGATCAATTCTTGGTGCTATGAATTGATGGCTGACGATTCGTTGTTAAGGATGGCTCTTCCTCGCTTCCTTGATCGTGCTCCATGCCCCTCTATTCTTCTCGTATTTGGCTATTCGGCACATGGAAGTGCGTCTTCACGCACATTTCCATGGGTCTCGGCCAGCCTTACGGTTCATCTATACTTAGTTGAGCGTTTAGCCATTATTCTCATGCACTGCTTGAGTTCCGGATCACCATTTCTTTCATATCTGACAAGGTTCAAATGACCGCTGTCTCGACTTTGAAATGTGCCTAGTATTATCTTATTCAAGAATGTTGTCGTATTGTAGTACCACTCCTTGCGTTCTTTGCCGTTCTCGTTCATCGGCGTTGGCTTGGGACTTCCCAAGAGATTCACTTTGAGGGTTCTTTCAATGTATATAGACAGCTCAAAGTCTGGAGAATTGGGGAGTGGATTTGTATTACGTTACTGTGGTGCATGTTAAAATGGACAGCCAACCTTCCAGACGAACTTGGGAGGCGACGTCGGTGCTGGGATAGCTAGGTCTTTGGTGGGCGACATGTGCGACGCGGTTGTGGAATTCTGGGTTCATGATAAAGTTTTACAATCTCAGGAAACTTGAAATTTTCGAAAGACGGCTTGTCCCAGTCTTCTCGCGTGGCAGAGTCATAAGCTTGTTCAATGTTCTCATTCTACTTCGAATGGCGTACTGGGCGTCTAGGCGAGTGGGCCGGTGAAGGCTTCATGGGGGGCCCTGATGATGTTGGTCTTCGATTTTTATGTGAGATAATACCTCAGCACTCAAAATAACCCGTAAATTATGGAAAATGTGCTGCTCAGAGGCTCCTTTAGTCAAGGATGTTGCGCAACGGGGGAGCGGGGGGCGTTGGGGGAGGAGAGGGACGTTGCGGTCCACAATCCGTCTCTGTACCTCCCGACCTCCGTCCTCTACACTTCAGCAGGAGAAGCGTTCAAGGCCTTATAGATTTTCTTAATATGTCTGTAATAACGACCCAAGGCACACTAGTGTAGCTGGCTAAGGCGGTAGCTTCTATGCAAAAACACACGCCCGACTGGTTCAAGGAGCTCAGCTAAATCCAGCAGCACACTTCCACTCGCACGGCCTGTTGAGCTTGAAGCTACCAGACCATAGTTCGATTCCCAGAGTTGCCGCAAACTTTGACTCTTTTTTTGTGGTGTTGTACACGGGGTGCTTTAATGCGATGTGGGATGTGGTATTGAAGGGGACGACGGTAGGCAGTGTAACATGGGGGCTTGCGTTAACAGGATTGCGTCTGCTTGACAGCGATTGCCTGAGTGGTGGATGGCTTCTCGAATGTAGGACAAATTTGAGCGCAAAGGCAGCCCATTGCAATCATTGTTCGACAGCCTCGGAGGATGAGGGGCCTGCTTGAGCTATGAGGCTCAGTATTACCCATGAATGCACCCTGTTAATCAGTCACCCTAGTTGTATTTGTTAACGTTCCCATTAGTCTTGTGTGGAGCCCGTTCCTTCTCTTCCATTCTCTGCACTGAATTTGGACCTAGGCCCCTTTAGTCCAGTCTTTGTTGCGGGAATTTGTGGGAGGCGAAGCAAACGGTATTACGAGCTAAATCCTCCTAGCCGCAAAACACCGCATCTGTTGGTTGGCATCTGCACACAAAGGCCAATACCATCAACTGCGACCTCGATAGCATACCATTCATTGTAGGCTGGTGCCGCCTAAATTGGCGTCTCTACTGCGCCCCTTACATAAGTGATCAACCAGGTCGGCCCGACATGACGCCAAATTGTCAGAACAAGCTTTCTCACGTGGTCACATGTTGCATTGCTGAGCCTCCCGATCATCCCCCGGTCGCCCACGAATCAGCTTTAGAAGCTGACATTGACAAAGGTCGTACATGGTCCAGGTGACGTTTGCATCGGCTACATCTTACCCCTTCTGAGGCACTGCTCGATCCCGTCTCTTGTCTGAACAGTCTTTTCTTATCAATACGACCTGTTACCGCAAGGCTTCTCCTTCCACTTCACAAATCGCAAGCTTGACTCCCAAGCTCATCTGAACTACCCCCTCCTAATTTCCGACTTTTAAACCCACAAACTCGACCCACAAACTCGACCGGTATCTAGGTAAGCTTCATTCCCAATTCGGATTTCATTTGGACTTCGAAAGCACGACTAGCAAGCTTGAATTAACACAATCAAAGTAAAGCCACAATGACCTCTCAAGACTCCGCCGGCAACGACCAGGGCAAGAAATCCCTCTACCAGCGCTACAAGGACGCGAAGGCCAGCAAGCCGATTGCGGATGAAGACCTACAGAAGTATACGGGCATGACCAAAGACGATCTACAGGACTGGGCCAAGGATAGGGACGGTGTCGCGGGTAACCAGGCCGCAGGCAAGCTCGACGCCGGCCCCGCGAGCGGATTTGCCGGCTACGAGGCTGCGCATGGCGTCGGAGGTTGGGGACCGGATGCTAAGGGTAACGCGAAGTTCCCTCCAGAGGAGTCCAAGAAGTAGATATGACTAGAAGCTGCCGCTGTGGTCGCTTTGGAAAGGGCCTGTTGGTGGGATTAAGATCGTGGGAAGTTGGGGTTTAGAGTTGTCACCGGCGGATCTGATGAAGGATCGGTCCCTGGACGTTTGGTGAGAGGTCCACAGTTCCACCATGCAGACGTGCTCTGATAAGTTATTGAGGATCCGGAAAAAGACTACGTTTGCCTGACTACTTTTTCGCATATCTCCCAGCTTGGTGTGATTGACCCGGTAGCGCCCCCGAGAGGCCACCTTGCCGACGGCCGATTTGGAGAAGCAACAGACATCCACAAAGTCGGGACAGCACAAACTTTCCTAGATCTCAAAGCTTATGCAGTGAACAAACCTTGCGGAATTGAAGGTCTGTCCATTGACCAATCAATATTCGAATAGTATTGATGGACTGAGATAGGTTTGCGGGGTGAAGTCGCAATAGTTGACTGCGCTGCTTCTCGATTCCTTGACTGAGATCATAAGCTGGTGCGCATTCCTTGCCCGTTCCCGTAGATTTTCGTATATTTACTCCCACAGCCATATTTTCCACAATTCTCTAAGCAAAAGAGCACCTTTCATCGTGATGGCAGCCGGGCTCATCGAAAACGTGATAATGCAGGGGCGACTGCTGGCATCGCACAGCTGGGAATACGGTACGCTTTCTGAAGCATTGTTAGAATGGTACAACCCCGGGATCTCTGTGTTCAGCAAGGACGCATTCCCAGATGGAAAAATACCGGTTTTAGAGGTTACAAACACTCACTCACTCTCGTACGCGATCACCAACATTCGGACCAACTCCACAACCCTCGTCGATGGAGACGGTAAGCAGTTGGTGGTGTAAATCAACATTCGATGCCAGGCGGTCACTGACGGTTGAGCTAAACAGGCGCAGCCGGCGACCCAGCATCTCTTGGGGTCTCGGCCATCCTCATCGGCCAGACGCAACCTGAATATCTGTCAGCAGCGGAGCGCCAAGTAAATCACCTACTTGATAATGTTCCACGCGGGGCAAACGGCGCCATCAGCCACCGAGAGTCCAATGTGGAACTGTGGGCTGACTTCATTTATATGGTGCCGCCGACGCTGGCGTACTGGGCTGTGCAGACCGACAATGTTACATTGCTCAATGTAGCCATCCAGCAGTGCAACTTATACCGCGATGTCTTGGCAGTTTCAGTCAAGAATAGTGGTGATTATGGTCAGGATATTGCGGCGGAGCTCTGGCAGCACATCATCGGTCCAATAGACGGGAATAACGACAACGGGATATGGAGCACGGGAAATGCCTGGGCGGCTGCAGGCATGAGCCGTGTGCTGGCCACGGCGAAGGTTTCGAGACTTGAGGCCGATGAGTTGCTACTCGAAAGGCTGGTGGATGATATTCAAGCAATCCTGGATGGCGCGATCTCCCTGGATGATTCAGAGCCAGATGAGCCACTTCTTCGTAACTACCTGAACGACACAACCTGGTTTGGTGAGCTGGCGGGGACGACGCTTCTTGCGGCCACGGCATATAGGGCAGTCCAGATCCAGCCGGCGAGGTTTGGGCAAAAATATTCGGCTTGGGCGGATGGGAAGAGAGGGGTCGTCACAGGGATGATTGGAAATGATGGGCTGCTTGCTCCGGTGGTCAACCCCTTGAACTGGACTGACAGAACACCCGGGGCGAAATCACCCGAGGCACAGAGCTTTGCAATCCTCATGTTCTCAGCTTATCGCGATTTTCAGAGATTTGGCTTAGCAAGATGAAAGCAGCCATCTGGACTCATTGCCGTGGTAGCACTCTGATCACCGCACAATTGGTGGATATACTGGGACATACCTTGTGAGTGCCTAACCACGAAGGAATTCGAGAACCTTGGCACAGTCCAGGGCCAGCCACTATACAGTTCTGTCACATAACATATACACTTGAATCCTTTCCACGAACTTTGCACTAGGTCATGTTGGGAGGCCTGATTAAACACTGCGTGCCAGTGTGTCGGCGTTTTGTCCAAGTCCTCCAGGATTTTGGTGAACAACCACAGACAGTTGCCTCTGCAGAAGACCATTCGAAGATGTAATTTTTACCGCTTCTGTGTTGTTCTATTCACCGAGTGGAAAGAAGTAAGGCTAACAACCCACCACCGATGTCTTAGATCTAGGTGATGATCCATCCCATCTCGTTGTTCTAGAATCTACTTCCATCACCGGCCCGGCATCCGCACTCGTATCGATTAGTCCCAGAAGCATCCGTCCCCGATAATTCGTCTCGATTAGTTGTAGATGGTCAGGCCGCAGATCTTGCGGCCCTCTGGATGCAAGAATGATCCTCAACCCAAGGGAAGCTCATGCACTGGCTGAGGTTTGTGGCTGTACAGCCAGGTCGAGTAAGGGGATGGCCCCAGGAGCTCGATGCTCTGCGCTCCAATATGGAGCTATGTCTTAGAATCCGCTTTGAGTGATTGAATGAGGAGTATAGTGACTGAGTTTGGTCGGTCTCACGGTCCGGCGCACGTCTGCCAGTGTGACGCATGCAATCCTTCGTTCCTTCGCTCCTGCAAGACTAGGCTGGCTGCGCACAGCCTGTCTGTCAGCGCGTATGCTTCGCTATAGCCCACTCGGCGGCTTTACTAGATGGGTTGAGCGGTCCGACAACCGATATGTTGTATCACCGGCCGACTGTTCTGTGGAGGATATAAAGCCAGTGTCGACTGCCATGTTCAAACCAAAGAATGGGTCGACAAGCCCGGCAAGGACTTTGTAGTTTCGTTGCTCAGCTCAATTATACACACGGAAAACCATCTTTCCACTGTTTTCAAATCTCAAAAAAAAAAAAAACCCCACCAAGGATTCAAGTTCGAAACACGGTCGTCGAAATGCAGTTCACCAAGATCATCATTGCCCTGGCTCTGCAGACCGCAGCTGTCTTGGCAGCCCCGCCTGTGTCGCCGGAGGACGCAGCAGTCAATGCCGCGGTGCCCCAGGGAGTGAGTCTTTCCATCTAACACATACATTTCGTACTGTGAAACTGACGTGTGGTGATGTATTAGTGTTACGTCTGCTGCCTGGGACCGCCGGTTGGCTGCGTGACTTGCTGCAACTTTAGCTAAGTCGCCCTTCACTCAAAGACGCTTCCGCCCGAGGCCCTGTCTACCAGCGCCCAAATACAATACGGGGGGATCCGAGAAATGACCTGGGTTGTGTGCCAAGGTGGGCAGGAGACTGGAAGCGAACACACCGCGCGGGAGGCATTTCCAACTACCAGCACTTACTATGTACCTAAGTAGTATGACAGTTGCTAAAGACCATAATGTGCCTCGCACCCGTCCATCTTTTCGAACCGTGGTATGCCAATCAAGTGCTACAAGTCCCTCTGCGTCCTGATTCCCAGTTCTCTAAATGCGCAGAGACAAACGTATTGTAAACGGCCATTAAGCAAGCTAGGCCAGGCCCAATCTGAACCCATTGTGTTAATAATCACATAAGAATCAATCAGAAAGGATTGAATACACCGCGTAAGCGAAATGCATCGTCGATGCAAAATTTGCCGTGATGTGGTCGTCATGTATGCCGGTGGAAACACTTCAGAAATTCAGAAGTATTGGTTCACAGCGAGGACCCGACGTCCGTCTTCTAACAATAATTGGATTCCCTGATGTCGAAATCCGATATCGAAATCTGAGGGTTGTCAGTCAGTTCAGATGTAACTAGGCAAGTAACCTGAGTTGGACATTGGGATACAGGCTCAGCGTTTTTCCGCCGTGGCGTCTATATCGGTCGGCTATCGGCATGTTCCTCAATATGGACACAGCTGCACATACGGACAACCCATTCATATTCAATCTCTCCTCTTCATATAACAAACGAGGCCCTTTTGTCTGGGGAACCAGCTTCCGGTTACCTCCCATTCCCTCCCCGGATCAACCAGCTGGATCTCATAACGACCCACCAAAGTAGCCACGATCTTATACACCTCCATATTCGCCAGATTCCTACCAATGCAGACTCTCGAGCCACCTCTCTGGGCGGAATTCGTCGGCGTCTTCGCCCCAGATGGACTTGTTGCGGCCCAGGACATATGGGTTGATTCCCACGGCCGTTTTGGGCGGGACGAAGGACCCGCCAGGAAGGGTGAGCCCAGAGGAGGGCACGTAGCGTTCCAGAAGCATGCATACGCCGGGATTCATTCTCATTGCCTCGCGGGCGACGGCCTCGAGATCTTCAGATGCACGGGTCAATTTATGGACTCGATGGTCTCCACAACCTACCGGGGGGAGGGGGGGGGTTTAAGTTTATTGTGCAAGGTATGTAAAATAAGCTTGAAATAGTATTAAATTATTATTAGTAATTTGATATAATGTTTTTTTGTGTGTATTGTATAACCCGTATTGAGATGGTAGGCTTACCTACTACTGACGAAGTGTACTGCTCTGCTAAAAGATACTAATATTCAAGCATACTACTTAAATATCTTAGTAGTATATAAGTTCTATACCGTTATAACCCCCCCTAAGGCTTCCTAGAGCAATAAAGTTACTTAAGAGATAAAGTAGGATTAGTATAGCGGTATTTTAGTTATAGTTAATAAACTACTTATTACTAAGTTGGTTTGCGAGCTTATATAAGGCCTGAAAATTAAATAGGACGGGTCAGGTCTTAGTCTTTGTAAGGGCCTCGCCTTCTAAGGGATAAGGAATCCTTAGGTTAGTTTAACTTAGTAAGGGGCCCTGTGTAAACTGCGGCTTTCCTTGGGTTAGTTTTTGCCCCGAAAGATTTTCGAATATAGGGGCTTGAACCCATGCCCTTGTGCTTGAATATTGAGATGGTAGGCTTACCTATTACTGACAAAGTGTACCGCTCTGCCAAAAGATACTAATATTCAAGCATACTGCTTAAATATCTTAGTAGTATATAAGCTCCGTACCGTCACACATATAGGTACTGATATTAAATTAATTCTGATATCCTCTGATATACTATAATATACTATTAGTAATTAATATAGGGGTAAAAAATATTATGTGGATAGCTTCTTTAAAGCTTATAAAAGCTATTTTTTTATATATAGTATTATATAGGTTAAGTAGTATAGGGCTTCAGCTATACTGTATATTTTTCTTACTATTTAGCTAACTTTTTAGTTTTATTTACTAATATATTTTTTCTATCTACTATTTTCTTTTTAGCTTTTTATTTACTTTTTTAAAAGCTTATATACAAATTTAGTAATAGTTATATATATCTTCTTATTATCCTTTACTAATAATACCTTTAATTTATCCTATAGTATCTCCCTATTTAATACCTTCTATACTTATTTAAAAAAAGAAGTTTTAAAAATAAAATAAAATACCCAAAATAGTATTAAATTATCTTAAAATTTTATAATTTTCTTCTTAAATTTACCCTTTTTATATATTATATTACAAATATTATATTTATTATCTTTTAATAATAGGGATTTCTTTTAAAGGAAGTTTTATAAATAGGTATTAAAAAATTTTAGGTTTATTTTAAGTAGTTTATTAAAGTTAGAAGCTATATTTAACTACTAGCTAGGTTATAAGCTTATTATAATAAGGGCTTTTTTAGTAATTTATGCTTATATAATCTATAGTTTTTTTAAAAGACTTTTAAAAAGGTATATATATATAGGGATATAGGTTATTAGGGAAGAAAGTAATAGCTTTAAATTATTATATTTTATAAAGGAATTATATTAAAAAGCTAGTATATTTTTACTATATAACTAATTACCTAAGCTAACCTTAAGCTACTTATATTAATAGTTTATAATATTATAAAAAGTTAGTTTTACTAGCTTTATTTA